>JAAVTI010000940.1:0-14242 GCA_011947335.1 Phytophthora constricta
AGGAACTCCGCCCTCGACCTGAACTCCGACTCTCGGGAGGCTCAAACGCGAGTTTGAGCTCTTCCTTGAACTCTTCGTACGTGCTCCAGCACGTACCATTCGTAAGACGTCTGCCATACGCCCAGTGTCTAGCACGTCCTGCTAGACACGACATCGCGTAAGCGACTTGTAGCGATGGATCCCGGATCCGTCGGGCAGCGATCGCTGTCTCGAGCTCTACGAGCCAGCGCAACAGTGGCTCGTTCGAGCCACCAGAGCACGGAGTCACTGACACCTTCAATGACTCAAAACGTGGAACAGCAGAACTCTCTTTCTGCTGTTGCTCCTTCTCCATGTAGTCGACCACGACTACATGGTGTTCACTGGCGGCAATGAGCGAAGCATTGCTGCCATAGTGGATTCGCCTACGACTCGCGAGAGTCGTAGCAACGCCTCCCACTGCTGATCACTCAGGTGTGGGCAATCCTCTCTCGTAATACGAGTGGATGTTCGAGCTCCGTCAGACGGGGCACCGCCTGACGAAGGGTTTTCGTCTCCATAGCCAAATGGAATTTGGCTATTCTCTGTAGGCGTTGAACGGACTACAAAGTGCTACCAGGTGAAACAGGGCGAGAGCTTCGCTCTGTTTCTTAGCATATATGCGCATAGAGAGGAAGCGAAGACTTAAAGTTTGTATGTAAGATAGAAATACACGGGCTCGCGTATTTCTAAAACAAACACTTAACACTTTAGATCAAAATAGAAAACGGAATTGAATGGCAGCCCGCCGCGTGGCGGGCTGACCTTATCTTTACGCGAAACCCTCTTAAGATGATATCTATTTGCAAAGGTGAGAGCACGGTTGGCTCTCACGCATTTGCATGAAATGCATGCACATGATTGGTTGAAATGTGGCCCTTTCAACCAATAGCTGTGCGCCTGAGCGCCCGTCAATGATCGTTGCATTGACGGCTCGTAATGTTGGTCGCTAGTGTGTGTCCCACTAGCGCGGAGTACACTATCCTGTGTAGCCCCGCTACAGGGCAAGCTTTCGAATTGAAGACTTTGAAATGCCCGCGACATTACCACGTAAGACTAAGGGGTGGCGCTTTGCACCACACGTTCCAAGTCCTTGCGCCCCCTGCTTCGTCCAGGCATTGCACCTCAGCCTTAGCCGCTCAAAACATTTTTATTTAGTGGTCTGTGCACGGGGAGCACGCTGTTTCAACTTGCTTACCTTCTTTGTTGCTACCAACACACTAAATACCAAGACACGGTTACTGTTAGCTCGATCTGCGCAGCATCAGATGAAGGCTATACATTTGCAAAAATTACCTGTTCACGAGCGATACTAGTCCGTGCTCCCCAGTGTACGTGACCCCAATCGGTCACTCAAACAATGCTAGCACATATATACCATCAATTTATAGTTTGCTGTGCTCTAGGCAACCATGTACTCTTACTAGGACAAATTCCGCAATGACACTAGATGCTGCACGCTGGGCTTGCACGTTGCAACGAAGGTTGTTGCAATTGTGCGCCATGGCTCATGCGTTGGATGAATCAATCAAATACCAAAGCTATAGTAGGTAGTTTTGTGCGATGGTGCATTTCGAAGAAATGCCCAATGGACGCTTTTGTGCGAGGTTAGCCGACAAGTGGCTACATGTACCAGTATTGTACCTTATCAGGAGCATTCGTCGGCACGTGACTTCAAGCAGATTGTCATTGTTACGGAATACAGGAGCCACGTAAACTGTGGTAGCTTATAAAGATCGATATGAAGTTAATTAAATACTGTTCTGGTCATTTTCTGCTGTCTAAAAAGAAGCTGCTGTTATTTAAAGGCATGGTGCATATACAGTAGGCGCTTCATCTAATCTTCAGATCTAGCGTCCGGTTTGAATCGGGCAATATAATCGGGCGTGTCTGTGTGGGGTGGCTGTGTGAGATTGAGAGTGCATATCGTTTTGTTCTTGAGAGTGCGACATATAGCGATTTTCTGAGGTAGCCACCACGTCACTGCATGTGCGTGACAATCACTGCATCTGGGCGTGTCTTAACATGCCAAAGGACACGTAGAACAGGGTGGTCACTTTACGGGGCCCGCCCAAAATAAGATGTAAGCCCCAGCGATAGCTTGCTCATCTGTCCGAGTGAGACCTTCGAGACGCCTCGACCAGACAATGTTATTTCCATTTCATATCGAAATCACAAGGGGCAAGGGTTGACAGTCTTGTCTGAACGAATTTCTTTTTCTCGCCAAAAAATCTACTTTTAATGAATGTTTCTTCATAACTGTTTTTTAGAAAGCTCGTAAGCGGTCAAAAGTTAGGTCGCACGGGACACTGCAGGCAGAGGAAAAGTAAGCCAGCCTGGTGGATAGAGAAGCAGGTCTTTCAGCTCGCTTAAACATTGGTTGCATCGTATTGATTCACGATAAACAGCGAGATACTTTTTCTGGAATTCGTAGGCGTCGTTGCATGCGCTGCCATGATCACACCAACTATTAGTTTTATCATCTATGTCAAGTCAAAGAGCAAGCGAATTTACCTTAAGGTGATATGCTGTTATGAGCATTCGCTGAATATTTTCTAAATCATGGAGTGTCTCGCAGTGCCGCATGATTTGACTTCGGCTTGGTAACTTCTATATTCTTGACCTAGCTCTTTTCGAGATATCTTCAAGTTGCTCGATGGTAGGAATGTGGAGTTAATACCCACAATCCATCCTGTCTAACTACGTGCAGGAGTAAACACTTTCATGTGAGGCTTGGAGAGCCAAACGAGATCGAACTTCCGAACGTAAGCCGTGTTGTTGTTCCGAGCTGCTGTCTGGGTATCATCCTGCGATGGTGTCTGATCATCAGCAATAATCTCTGCAGACCACCTTGTGCCGCGACGGCGGATGAGTAATCTGGGAAGCTTGCGGGGTGGTTCTCCGCATTTGGTACTTCCTCTTCGGTGATGGGCGTACCCTTCGTGGCGTCGGACTTCTTGAAGTTGTAGGCGCGGCCGAAGCAGCTCCGATTATGGGGGATCGCAAACGGCGTCGCTCGGCAGTAGGACTGCATGGTGTTATGAACACCAAAGTAAATGTGAGTCTACCCTCATCCTCAACCAGACATCTTCATCGAAGAGCTGGGGTGAAGCGCTCATCCTCGTGATCTACAGTAAAGCTAGTGCAATGGCGACCTCTCGAAAGATTGTGTTCATGTAGTGGGGGAGGACTGTCATCCTCCTCGGTTGGTCAAGAGTCAATCAGCTCGCCATGGCAATGAGCGAAATCTCGAAAATCTTGATCTTCGCGCTCTGGGAGATACCGATCGTCTTAACAAATATGATTTGCTGACCACTGTCACGTGTTGTTTATTGTTTTTGATAGACATGCAAATGTGGCAAACTTGTAGTTGCGGTCGAGTGTGTTATACGCATAGAACTTTGCTCTTCACTATGAATGTTGTTTTTTTCTTTGCTTGGAACATGCACTTGTGGCATACCACGACTGTGGCTACCACCGAGAGATTAGACGTGTCACGTGTCAGCAATCGGATCTCCGTCTACTTGTTCATGGAGCTCTTGACACCTCGGCCGCGCTTCTTGGGCGACGAATTCAGATCGCCATCCCCGATGCCATTTGGTGGAGCCTTGTTCTCACGAGAAGCGCTCTTCACGCCGTCACCCGACGGCTCATCCGTAGATTCCTTTGCTGCCGAGAGAAGCTCATCTAGAGCACGACTGTCCGTGCTTTTCGGACGTGCAGAGGCAGCGCCAGCGCCGCTTTGGAGCTGTGAATTACCTTGTGGTAGCGCGTAGTAGAGGCGGAGTCCGTGCACCTTCACGAAGCAGTACACCCTGCCAACCGTGAAGCTCCATTGTTCGTTTGCGGCACGCTTCTTGGGCTTCAAAGGATGAGCGAGAAAACGAATTTGCTCCGACGCTGAATGTACAACTTGTCGAGCAAGCGGACCACTTCATCGGCTTGGTCAGCATAAACGTAGTCGATAAGCTCGAGGCGAAGAGCTGAAGGCTCTCCTTCACGGCGACGACGCACATCTCAAGAGTGATGTTGGATTCCACTCTTGGGTTCTCATCCGAGATGAAGTCGCGAACTTCGTCCACCGAACGATATGGGGCGCGAGATATTCTTCTTCTTGATCCGCTAGCTCTGTTTCCAGTGCGTTCATCAGGCTTGCCGTCATTTTGAAAAGTGACCAAGGCAGCGTGCCGCACACTTTCACAGCCTGCTGCACCGCACCGCGACAGCGGAAACGCCAACAAGGGGCTGGCAAGGGGCTGGTCCGATCAGTCACCTCCGGCGCGACCGGTTGCGACAGAATATCACGGCAACCCTCCTTAGTTTTCTGCATTTTCAGCGGCGGGTGCTGGCTGCGATGGCTGGGCTGTGAATGCGATCCACGAGTCGGTATAGTACATTTTGACGCACGTTTCGAGACGGCACCGTTCACTTCTTCCAGTAATATACCACCCGAGATCCAATGTCGCTGAGCCTTGCTTGCATCCATCACTTCCGTGCCGACAGGTCGCCGCCCTCGGCACCGTACGATCCAATCTTGCTGTGAGCGAAAGGCCTCCATGCTCTTCCTCACTGACCAGGCGCGGCCCTTCGACAGGCACTGTGCAATCCAATCCTGCTACTTCCACGCTTCACTTCAATGCCGACGAGTCGCCGCATCTGTCGGCCTCAATCGTGGCGTGCCTTGCCGACTTCCACAAGAGTGTGCGATCCGATCTTGCTGTGAGTGCCAAGCTTCCATGGGCTTCCTCGTTCACCAGGCGCAGCCCTTCGGCACCGTGCGATCCATTTTTGTTGTGCGCGAACAGCCTCCTGCGTTTCCTCTGTAAAGAGTCGCAGCCCTTCGGGACCGTGCTAGCCGATCTTGCCACGCCTTGCCAGCGACATTTCCTTGCCGACGAGTCGCCGCAGCCTACGGATCCAATCTTTTGGGGCCTTGCCACGCTGCAACCGGTCCTGTCGTACCTACTAAGATTCCATGTGCACCTGCGGGGCGCGTCTCTGCAGCCCATCAATAGCTTCCGTTACGGCGTCAATCACCGCGACGACGTGAATGCGCGCGATGCCAACGGTGTCTCGTTACTATCGTCAAGGTGACGGCACTTGATCTGGCCCGGTTCTTGTGCATCGCCATTCGTACGGCACGATGGAAGCTCCGTGGCCGACAGTAGTTGGCGCTGAAATGGACTACGTCGTCCTGCACGCATGGCCTCCCGATGTTGCTTCCATTTTCTCCAACTTTGTGAACGGGGCTACACCTCGATTTGCACACCCAAGCTACGAGCGCTGCAACTGCGCGTGTGTGCGTCGGTGACGGTGGGTCCAGCTGTGTGAACTTCAGCACAAACACCATGTGCGATGACGACAACTGCATCCACGGCATCGGGTGCGGGAATCGGTTCATTGAGCTGTACCCGCTGGTACTCATCGAGTCGGCTTGCGGGATCGGCGTGGCGGCCACTCGTCGCATTCCCAAGAACGCCTTTGTCGTCGAAAATGTTGGCGAGCTGATCGACGAAGCGGAAAGGAGCGTCGACGGTATCCAGACTACACCATGCAGCTTCGTCAGCCGTCCGCGGATGGCCGCACTATCTTCATTGACGTCTCGAAGGCTGGCAACACGAGCCGCTTCGTCAACCATGCCTGCTGCCCGAACTGCGCGTTCTTCGAGTTCCGCTGCGGCTCGACGACGTGGATTGGCATTTTGCGTTGCGCGACATCGAGCCACTGCAGGAGGTGAGCGTCAATTACTGCTCCGTCGCTAAAGACAGTGAACTCTGGTTCCAGTGTCGCTGTGGCTGGCCAAGCTGTGTCACTCGCCAGAGGACGCAGGGGCTTCGACTTGACGGCGGTCGCTCTCCGGAGTGGTCTCACTGCCAGTCCCCAGCAACGGTGGCCCAAGACACCCACCACCAAAGCGCGGTGGGTCAGCACCGTCCTCGCTGCCAGTCCCCAGCAACGGTGGTCCAAGACACCCACCACCACAATCGCGCGGCGGGTCAGCACCGTCCGCACTTCCGGCAAACCCTATCACGCTATAACCAAATGCATGACAACATCGCGCAAGTTATCGACGACCGCATCTCCTTCGATCTTGCGGTGGGACGCAGCTTCAGCATCAATCAGCAGGCTGGGCGAGCAGCAGCAGCTCCTCCTCGCCCAGCCTGCAAATGATCGAATGGGCTGCCTGCCTGCTGGAAGATCGGGCCTGCTCGGAAGCCCGTGTGTTCTCTTGTTTATGGTCCAATCAGCTGGCGTTACCCTAAAAATCACGTGCCCAGTCGGACATTCACAATAGCAAACAGACATTTGCATTGCGTCGGCCAATCGTGCGGCCCTGGGAAAACAATCTGGCCCAGCAATTTGACCAGCACTCCTTGGGTTGGACCTTCACTCTTTTTCCGATATTTAGAGTCGCGAAGGGTCGGCGGCATCGCGAAGGGTAAATGCCAAGTTTATCATCTGTACCCGCGCCACCAGCTAAGTTGATGGGTGTTACTTGAGGCGGGATTTTCTTAGACATCCAAAAGTCAAATGGGACAGTTCCGCGGTGTCCCTTTTAAAACATCCTTCCATTGAAAAAGCAAATGTAACTGATTTATTCGAAAGAATCAATCGAACAAAGTGCACAAAGAGGCCAAAAAATCAGAAAAACAGTGGATCTTACATTCCTGGCTGCCTGAGTCACGCCCGCTTCGCTATGCGTGCAATGTCTTTTAGCGCACTTAAGGGGAGTACCGCATATCCCGTGTCCTAAGCGAAGTTTTCTCCTAAGCGAAAATATATTGTGACCAATAACAGGCTCCTATTTGTAACATATGGCAGTGGCTAAAATATCGCCTTGCGCAGCTAATAATAGGCTACGGTAAGTCTATCGACAACCACCCACTCGGACTCGTTGCAGAAAGCGCGATGGGTCGACCTCGTACAACTGGAGCTGACAAGAAGCCAAAGAGGTACACTCATAGAGCTGTTGACTACACCCACAAGCGCCTTATGCTCGAGTTCTTAGCTACAGATCACAATCCTTTTACACTTTAAATACGACTACAATTCCTACCTTTTGTGAGGTAATTGGTACTTGGACCAACATTTTAGAGCGCACATTGGCGTTAGCTTAGGACAGAGGATATGCGGTACCGTGTGTTGTTCTGCTGTGTTTCCACCACAGATGAACCCCTCATTAGTGATCCCCATACTTGGAATACCCGCTTAAATGCAATAAAATATCGGTTCCCGATGGCCAACTAGGCACGCGTGGTATACATAGCTAAGTAATTATTACTAAACCCCTCCGACGCAATATGGCATAGAATAACGGTAACTATTCTTCCAAAAGGTTCTTAACTATAGAAAGTAATCTTTGTACAGGTCAATATGAGCATTGACACCGGCATTTCCATCCTTGTGTATCCCAATTCCTGAATACTCGCTGAATTTCATGAAACCAGCTAACAGATCCGCTCGTCACTCATATAATATCGACACGAACCGATCACCCGTATCGAAACTCCAAGAACTGGAGCCAAGGACGCAATAGCAGCAGCAATGGCGGCAACGATCGCAGAGACAAGAACCATGGTGGCAACCGCAAGTTCAAGCAACGCAGCAATGACAAGTATAGTGGACATGACCAAGGCGAAAAGCGTCCACTCGACTCTGATGACGAAGACGAAGATAGCAGTGGCCGCAAGGTATTCCGCCAAGAGCGAAGTGACACTGGCCTGATTGCTGTTGCTGCAACGGTCAACCCTCCAGTGAGTCTGACGGCTCAAGCCAACGTGCAGCTGGACCCCACCTGGACCGTCGACTCTGGATGTACGCGTCACGTGACGCATGAATCCCAGTGGTTCTCTGACATCACCACCAGTGATGGCTCCATCACCGTTGGGGGAAATAATCAAATCCCAATCGAAGGAATTGGACGAGTTGAGCTGGCAGTCGTTGACTCAAAAGGCAAATCGAAGACGCTTACCCTCCATGGCGTCCTGTACGCCCCGCAGCTGCAATTTAGCCTGCTGTCGGTTCCCGCGGCAGTGAAGCAAGACTATCGCTTCAGCTTCGATCGCAAGCATTGCGCCGTACAGACGGACCAGCGCTTTAAGCTCCAGGCGCCCATGGCGACCAATACGGACCTGTATCAGTTCCAAGCCAAACCAGTGGCTGCTACAACAGCACTTGTGGCTAAAGGTAAGCAACGATCTTTTCTGCTATTACATAAACGCCTTGGCCATCCTAACGTTCGAGTCTTGAATGATCTATCTAGGAGCCAAGCCATTCAGGGACTCGATGCTTCTGCGACTGTAGATTCCGCAGATCAGTTCTTCTGTGTTGCATGCACGTTAGCGAAATCTCACCGCTCCCCATTCTATTCTAATAGAATCGTTGAACGTGCCATATCCCCTTTGGGAAAAGTGCATTCAGATATATGTGGTCCCTTACCTGTGCCTAGCCTTACTGGTTGCCGCTACTTTTAATATTTATCGATGACTTCTCTCGATTCATGTTCACATACCCCATTAAACGCCGTAGTGACTTGTACGAGTGCTATGAGGACTTCAGGAGGAAAGCCCTGAACATTTTCAGACGTGATGTCAATGTACTTGAGTATACTCGCATTATTGAAGTCCATGACATTCAACGGCTTCAGGCAGACAATGCAAAAGAGTACGAGAAGCTAGGCCGCATCATTTTTAAAGTATGGGACCCACGCACAATTTACGAATGCATACACACCTCAGCAAAACGGGGTTGCTGAACGACGCATGCGTACAATCCTAGAACGGGTCCGGGCACTGCTACTAGACGGAAAACTACCTAAACATCTCTGGGCAGAGTGCGTGTGCCATGTCACTACACTCATCAATATGACACCCAGTTCTAAAACTGATGGACGAACCCCTTACGAGCTGTGGTACAACCGAATCCCATCCATGAATTACATCAAAGTTTTCGGATGCAGTGCCTATGTCCACATCACTGAGCAATATCGAGACAAGCTTGATCCTCGAGCTCGGCTGTGCATGTATCTAGGGATACCCGATCACAAGAAAGGATATCGCCTAATGGATGTCAATACGCACGCCATTATCTACAGCCGTGATGTCATTTTTAAAGAGGACGAGTATCCCCCTCTAGCTGGCCTAACATCTGCCTCTCAACCAGCACCGATTGTGCAAACGCCTCAACTTGCAACAACGCCGACACCTGCAACGTTTCCTTCTGCAGTGCCTGCACCTGCGACTACTCCTGCGGTGCCTGTACCTGATAACTCACTACCCTACATCAGAGAAGTGGTTAACCAGGATGAGATACATTACTCATTTCGAACAGAGATGCCTTCGAATCCTCTGTCACCACCTGCTCCTAAGCGATCCCGTCTTACTGATGCTACGGAAGTTACCCTCAACTCTGAGGAAGACCTGAAAGAACAGGAGCAACGCAGGACATTACTGTACACATTACTAGCAATTCGGTATATTACAGAGCCCACCACGTTTCGAGCGGCAATGCAGTCAGCTCACGCTAAGCGGTGGCACGAAGCAGCAAAATCGGAATACAAATCCCTTATGGATAACAGGACATGGATATTAGTTCCCCGTCCAAAAGGACGAAAAGTCCTTACAAGCCGATGGGTCTTTGTTGTAAAGTATACCGGCACAGGCGAAATCGACCGCTTTAAAGCGCGTCTAGTGATCAAAGGATTCCTACAGGAATATGGCATTGATTACAACGAGATTTTCTCTCCTGTTATCAGGATGGAGGTACTCAGACTTCTTCTCACGATTGCCGCTCTGCTCAATCTTGAAATTCACCAAATGGATGTGAAAACGGCATTCCTTAACGGCTATCTGGAAGAGGAAATCTACATGGCTCAACCGGAAGGTTTCCAAATCCCGGGCAAGGAGCACCTTGTGTGCAAACTCCTTAAGAGCCTATACGGGTTGAAACAAGCTCCCCGTGTCTGGTACCTTACGTTGTCTGCCTTCCTTGTGAGTCTTGGGTTTCACAAACTCATAAAGGACAGTTGTGTTTTCAAACGCACACTTGACGGTGTCGCATGCTACATCGCCGTGTACGTAGATGACCTTTTGATCATAGCGCCGACCCCAGCTCACGTGAATGAGTTAAAATCCGCCCTGAAGCAGCGGTTCTCCATGACAGATTTAGGGAGGTGAAGTTCCTACTCGGTTGGTCCATTCAACGTGACCGCAAGAACCGAACGATTTTCATCCACCAGCACAAGTATGCTACGAAGGTCATTGACCGCTTCAGCGACTACATTCCGTACCCAATAGCAACACCAGCAGAGCGGAACGCTAAACTCTTCACTAGCAGCCAGCCCAGCAGTGAGTCAGAGAAAGATGCGATGAAAGATATCCCGTATCGCGAAGCCGTTGGCAGTATCATGTACCTCATGGTAGGCACTCGACCCGACATGGCATTCTACATGCGCGAGGTCAGTCAATTCCTAGCTAATCCGGGAATGGAGCACTGGAAAGCAGTTGTTCGAGGTCTTAAGTATTTATCAGGAACGAAGGACTATGGCATTCTCCTGGGTGGATCACAAGATACAACACCTGAAAACATAGCTGATAAGCTAATAGCATACAGTGACTCCGACTATGCCAACTGCCCCGACACGAGACGTTCTGTCGGTGGATATGTGACTATGCTAGCGAACAGTCCAATCTCATGGCTTTCGCGAAAACACCACACTGTGGTTCTCTCTACAACTGAGGCAGAGTACATCGCCTTATGTCACTGCATGCAAGAGATGATCTTTCTTAAAATCCTCCTGCAAGAATTAGGGTTTACCACCAAGCGTGCAAATGTCATCCATGAGGACAACCAGAGCTGCATCAAAATCTGCTATAACCCCGAGTTTCACGGAAGATCAAAGCACATTCATGTTCGCTATTGTTTTGTGCAAGAAAAAGTAGAGCGACACGAATTCACCGTTGCATACTGCAAGACCACAGATATGGTGGCTGATATTTTCACAAAGCCTTAGATAAGCATCAGTTTAGAAAACTAAGGACCATGCTCGGGATGCATTCCCTCGATGCTCACTCCGGTCATTCCGTATAGCGTACGAGTAAAAGGCTAATGCATGAAGCGTGCCAAATTTGTTGCGTTCATTTCCTTTTCCCACTGGGCTTTTTGGTTTTTGTTCGCTTAAGGTTTTCCTCGTTGAGGTTTCCCTGGTATAATACCGAATTACTTAGGCACATGCAGATTAATACCATGCACAGACACAGATCGCTAGGAAAAGTTCATTATTGGTAGGACAAACCCGCGAAATTCCTACCAACTCCTACATCTATACCTGCGAGAAGACGATGACAGGACGAACGAACGATATGAAGTTTATCCACTCATCCGCCGACGACACTGGCACACCTTCACCCGAGTCAAAGATAAGACGGTGGCCCTTGCAAACGGTGAGGACGATGGCATGACCAACGAAGCTGTGGTTATATGCTGCAACGAGGTAGACACCATCACATAGGTCAACCTCTTCCAGTACACGCGCTCCGCGCCGCCCAGCGATGGCGAAATTGTTGTTTGCAATTGCGTTGTAAACGAAGTCGCGTCCATCATCACGTAACTGGCGCAAAAATACCAAGAATATTTTCCAGGATGTGCCTTTTGAAAGATCCAAACCGTAGTGCTGCAACTCGTCCATGACAAACTTGTCGATGTCGTGCTGGGTCACTACATCAGGGCGACCAGCCAACTCTGCAGCACGCTTAAATGCTACGAACATGCACAGACCTTCCATATTCGCTGCAATTGTACGCTGTCCAAATTCATCATCTTTGCAGAAGTCATCAAAGCTGGCAACATCCGAAACTTTCCATCTGTCCACGAGATCCAGCTCTTGCGTAAAACCATCCTGAATAAGCGGTCCGCGCGGCTCCCAAGTGCGCTGGTAGTACCGCCTACTGCGAGCTCGATTGAGCCAGAGTACACGATACTCAAAGCCGCGGCTGGAAAGACGCCTGTCAATTACACGAGCAACATGCCACGCTGCCTTTGTTGTTGCATAAGTACACGTGACCGTGACTCTACTACTGCCGTAATTCTTGCCGTAGATGCGCCAGTAAAGGTACTGTGAGGCGATCGACTCGCTAGTAGCTGCCTGGCCTGTGGCAGCAGAGCCAGTTGTGTCAACTATAGTGCATTCGGTGGCAGTAGTCACGCTACTAGTCACATGTCTAGTGGCAGCAGTCACAGATGAGGCCACGTCATTGCAGACCCCGCTTTAGTGACATCATGCGGGGAGACCAACGAGGAAGCCCGATCAACTGGCTCCGTGGTTGTCTCTCTCTCTGCAGCGCAACTCGAGTCCTCCCTTGCGTCGTGACTCGATCTCGGCACCACACACTTGCCTGGCACAGTCTTGTGACTCTCACGTCCGACGCGCTTGACGGCCCCACCTCGGTTTGCGATCCGCTTCCGAGCTGCTGATCTGTTCCGTCTCTTGGGGTCCTTGCTCTTCGCAGACGCAGCACTGGCCGCCACGCCACTTGGAGGCGCGACGCCTGTCACCCACAATCTCACCATGGCAGTCTTGGCGTCCCTATTTCACTCGCACCCTGAGCGCAAGGACGAATTCGGGATCGGCTCCCAAGACACTTCCAGGCGATAATGCAGGTTCCAGACTGAAAGGTCACTGCAGAGAAAAGTCTGATATCTGCTTACTCATGAAGTTGCATATCTCAGAGATCTATGCAAAGATGCAGGGAGGCTGTTGAGACTGCACCTTTACAAAGATACGGTTTCGTACCTGTCTATATTGATACCAGTGAACTTCACTATAGTATTACTCAGCACTAGTTTAGTTTCCAGTAGCCAACCATTTGGTTGGCGCTGGTACGCTCTAAACTGCTCTAATGAACTTACTTCGTTTTTCGACGCCTACAACCAACATCTCTTCTTCTCCACTCTCCTCATCGCTTCAGATTAACCTCTTCATAGGGTGGAAGTCAGCGCGAAATCGACTTGTATGCAGTGTGAAGTGCCTCGCATGGATAGTGCATGGATTTCAAATTCAAAGGGCATGTAATGTAGCATGCGAGGATTGTGGTTTATGACAAGGGCGAGCTGCATCGACAGCACGATAGCACCAAGTGCTGAGGGTCTCCACACACATGGCGCTACCGTAACTTATGCTTCAGTGCTACATGACGTATATGCTGCATAGTGAACGTAGCGGGCAGACAAGACAGTTGGATGCCCTCCACCTGCGTGGACTCGCTCAGCCGAGGCATATGGTCTGCCGGCTCAGATGGTTCCTATCCATATACACCTTGTTCCCTCGCCAGCCTCTCTCCATTTGGTCTTCTTCAGTCGTGAACTTCCGCCGCATGCTGTTGACAATTGGCTCAAAGAGAGATTTCGCCCACGAGGCCGTTCGTTTGGGGCGGTTAAAGTTTAATCGGGGATACAGTTCCGGTACCGGCACAGTCGGTTGGTCAAATCGATATAGGCAGTGCCGCATTCGCGTGCTCGGTATTTCACCTGAAATGTATGTTTAACCGCGTCATCTGCGCGATTATGGGCCTCACGTCAAATCGCCGCCTGCTCCTTCAACGCTTTAACGCTTCAACGCAAGCAAGTTTGTTGTCGTCTTCGAGGCAACCAGTCAGCGTTGGGTTTCCGTGGATGACGCTGGACGGCCGCCAAAGAGCGCTCGACAAGGCACCGAGTTGCTCCAGCCTTCGGTTCGTCGCCAGCTTGCTGCCGGCCAGCAGTGGTTTAACAGCCCGTCGCCGACGGCCATAAGTGAGCGATCTGACCTGACCAGCCAGGGCTCCATCTGCTCGTCTCCCGTGGCTCTTTTTCGTGGCCGTAACGCGATTTCGCACGTTGAAGTTGCTGGGAGCTGGGCCAGGGACGCAGCTCAAACCGACCGACGCCAAGTGACCCCACACTCGAGTCCCTCAGTCATTTCGGAATTTGCTTCGGTCCGCCCAAGCGCCTTCGCATCTCTCTCGACCAACCGACTACCCACCAGCCTTAACAGCATGGGAGACAGCGCCGGTGTGAGCTTCAACGGGTGTACCCGGTGCCCGAGGGCTTCGCCAAGACGGCGCACGTGCAGAGCATGGAGCAGTACGAGGCCATGTACAAGCGCTCGCTCGAGGACCCGGAGAACTTCTGGGGCGAGCTGGGGCGCCAGCACCTGGACTGGTTCCGCGACTTCGACCAGGCCGTCGTG
>JAAVTI010000941.1:0-10460 GCA_011947335.1 Phytophthora constricta
GAACTTCAGCACAAACACCATGTGCGATGACGACAACTGCATCCACGGCATCGGGTGCGGGAATCGGTTCATTGAGCTGTACCCGCTGGTACTCATCGAGTCGGCTTGCGGGATCGGCGTGGCGGCCACTCGTCGCATTCCCAAGAACGCCTTTGTCGTCGAATATGTTGGCGAGCTGATCGACGAAGCGGAAAGGAGCGTCGACGGTATCCAGACTACACCAGGCAGCTTCGTTGGCCGTCCGCGGATGACCGCACTATCTTCATTGACGTCTGGAAGGCTGGCAACACGAGCCACTTCGTCACCATGCCTGCTGCCCGAACTGCGCGTTCTTCGAGTTCCGCTGCGGCTCGACGACGTGAATTGGCATTTTTGCGTTGCGCGACATCGTGCCACTGCAGAAGGTGAGCGTCAATTACAGCTCCGTCGCTAAAGACAGTGAACTCTGGTTCCAGTGTCGCTGTGGCTCACTAAGCCAGTCACCAGGGAGGACGGGGGTTCGACTTGACGGCGGTCGCTCTCCGGAGTGGTCTCACTGCCAGTCCCCAGCAACGGTGGCCCAAGACACCCACCATCAGAAGCGCGGTGGGTCAGCACCGTCCTCGCTGTCAGTCCCCAGCAACGGTGGTCCAAGACACCCACCACCACAATCTCGCGGCGGGTCAGCACCGTCCGCACTTCCCGCAAACCCTGCTATCACGCTATAACCAAATGCATGACAACATCGCGCAAGTTATCGACGACCGCATCTCCTTCGATCTTGCGGTGGGACGCAGTCAGCATCAATCATTTGCAGGCTGGGCGAGCAGCAGTAGCAGCTCCTCCTCGCCCAGCCTGCAAATGATCGAATGGGCTGCCTGCCTGCTGGAAGATCGGGCCTGCTCGGAAGCCCGTGTGTTCTCTTGTTTATGGTCCAATCAGCTGGCGTTACCCTAAAAATCACGTGCCCAGTCGGACATTCACAATAGCAAACAGACATTTGCATTGCGTCGGCCAATCGTGCGGCCCTGGGAAAACAATCTGGCCCAGCAATTTGACCAGCACTCCTTGGGTTGGACCTTCACTCTTTTTCCGATATTTAGAGTCGCGAAGGGTCGGCGGCATCGCGAAGGGTAAATGCCAAGTTTATCATCTGTACCCGCGCCACCAGCTAAGTTGATGGGTGTTACTTGAGGCGGGATTTTCTTAGACATCCAAAAGTCAAATGGGACAGTTCCGCGGTGTCCCTTTAAAACATCCTTCCATTGAAAAAGCAAATGTAACTGATTTATTCGAAAGAATCAATCGAACAAAGTGCACAAAAGAGGCCAAAAAATCAGAAAAACAGTGGATCTTACATTCCTGGCTGCCTGAGTCACGCCCGCTTCGCTATGCGTGCAATGTCTTTTAGCGCACTTAAGGGGAGTACCGCATATCCCGTGTCCTAAGCGAAGTTTTCTCCTAAGCGAAAATATATTGTGACCAATAACAGGCTCCTATTTGTAACATATGGCAGTGGCTAAAATATCGCCTTGCGCAGCTAATAATAGGCTACGGTAAGTCTATCGACAACCACCCACTCGGACTCGTTGCAGAAAGCGCGATGGGTCGACCTCGTACAACTGGAGCTGACAAGAAGCCAAAGAGGTACACTCATAGAGCTGTTGACTACACCCACAAGCGCCTTATGCTCGAGTTCTTAGCTACAGATCACAATCCTTTTACACTTTAAATACGACTACAATTCCTACCTTTTGTGAGGTAATTGGTACTTGGACCAACATTTTAGAGCGCACATTGGCGTTAGCTTAGGACAGAGGATATGCGGTACCGTGTGTTCTGCTGTGTTTTCCACCACAGATGAACCCCTCATTAGTGATCCCCATACTTGGAATACCCGCTTAAATGCAATAAAATATCGGTTCCCGATGGCCAACTAGGCACGCGTGGTATACATAGCTAAGTAATTATTACTAAACCCCTCCGACGCAATATGGCATAGAATAACGGTAACTATTCTTCCAAAAGGGTTCTTAACTATAGAAAGTAATCTTTGTACAGGTCAATATGAGCATTGACACCGGCATTTCCATCCTTGTGTATCCCAATTCCTGAATACTCGCTGAATTTCATGAAACCAGCTAACAGATCCGCTCGTCACTCATATAATATCGACACGAACCGATCACCCGTATCGAAACTCCAAGAACTGGAGCCAAGGACGCAATAGCAGCAGCAATGGCGGCAACGATCGCAGAGACAAGAACCATGGTGGCAACCGCAAGTTCAAGCAACGCAGCAATGACAAGTATAGTGGACATGACCAAGGCGAAAAGCGTCCACTCGACTCTGATGACGAAGACGAAGATAGCAGTGGCCGCAAGGTATTCCGCCAAGAGCGAAGTGACACTGGCCTGATTGCTGTTGCTGCAACGGTCAACCCTCCAGTGAGTCTGACGGTTCAAGCCAACGTGCAGCTGGACCCTACCTGGACCGTCGACTCTGGATGTACGCGTCACGTGACGCATGAATCCCAGTGGTTCTCTGACATCACCACCAGTGATGGCTCCATCACCGTTGGGGGAAATAATCAAATCCCAATCGAAGGAATTGGACGAGTTGAGCTGGCAGTCGTTGACTCAAAAGGCAAATCGAAGACGCTTACCCTCCATGGCGTCCTGTACGCCCCGCAGCTGCAATTTAGCCTGCTGTCGGTTCCCGCGGCAGTGAAGCAAGACTATCGCTTCAGCTTCGATCGCAAGCATTGCGCCGTACAGACGGACCAGCGCTTTAAGCTCCAGGCGCCCATGGCGACCAATACGGACCTGTATCAGTTCCAAGCCAAACCAGTGGCTGCTACAACAGCACTTGTGGCTAAAGGTAAGCAACGATCTTTTCTGCTATTACATAAACGCCTTGGCCATCCTAACGTTCGAGTCTTGAATGATCTATCTAGGAGCCAAGCCATTCAGGGACTCGATGCTTCTGCGACTGTAGATTCCGCAGATCAGTTCTTCTGTGTTGCATGCACGTTAGCGAAATCTCACCGCTCCCCATTCTATTCTAATAGAATCGTTGAACGTGCCATATCCCCTTTGGGAAAAGTGCATTCAGATATATGTGGTCCCTTACCTGTGCCTAGCCTTACTGGTTGCCGCTACTTTTTAATATTTATCGATGACTTCTCTCGATTCATGTTCACATACCCCATTAAACGCCGTAGTGACTTGTACGAGTGCTATGAGGACTTCAGGAGGAAAGCCCTGAACATTTTCAGACGTGATGTCAATGTACTTGAGTATACTCGCATTATTGAAGTCCATGACATTCAACGGCTTCAGGCAGACAATGCAAAAGAGTACGAGAAGCTAGGCCGCATCATTTTTAAGAAGTATGGGACCCACGCACAATTTACGAATGCATACACACCTCAGCAAAACGGGGTTGCTGAACGACGCATGCGTACAATCCTAGAACGGGTCCGGGCACTGCTACTAGACGGAAAACTACCTAAACATCTCTGGGCAGAGTGCGTGTGCCATGTCACTACACTCATCAATATGACACCCAGTTCTAAAACTGATGGACGAACCCCTTACGAGCTGTGGTACAACCGAATCCCATCCATGAATTACATCAAAGTTTTCGGATGCAGTGCCTATGTCCACATCACTGAGCAATATCGAGACAAGCTTGATCCTCGAGCTCGGCTGTGCATGTATCTAGGGATACCCGATCACAAGAAAGGATATCGCCTAATGGATGTCAATACGCACGCCATTATCTACAGCCGTGATGTCATTTTTAAAGAGGACGAGTATCCCCCTCTAGCTGGCCTAACATCTGCCTCTCAACCAGCACCGATTGTGCAAACGCCTCAACTTGCAACAACGCCGACACCTGCAACGTTTCCTTCTGCAGTGCCTGCACCTGCGACTACTCCTGCGGTGCCTGTACCTGATAACTCACTACCCTACATCAGAGAAGTGGTTAACCAGGATGAGATACATTACTCATTTCGAACAGAGATGCCTTCGAATCCTCTGTCACCACCTGCTCCTAAGCGATCCCGTCTTACTGATGCTACGGAAGTTACCCTCAACTCTGAGGAAGACCTGAAAGAACAGGAGCAACGCAGGACATTACTGTACACATTACTAGCAATTCGGTATATTACAGAGCCCACCACGTTTCGAGCGGCAATGCAGTCAGCTCACGCTAAGCGGTGGCACGAAGCAGCAAAATCGGAATACAAATCCCTTATGGATAACAGGACATGGATATTAGTTCCCCGTCCAAAAGGACGAAAAGTCCTTACAAGCCGATGGGTCTTTGTTGTAAAGTATACCGGCACAGGCGAAATCGACCGCTTTAAAGCGCGTCTAGTGATCAAAGGATTCCTACAGGAATATGGCATTGATTACAACGAGATTTTCTCTCCTGTTATCAGGATGGAGGTACTCAGACTTCTTCTCACGATTGCCGCTCTGCTCAATCTTGAAATTCACCAAATGGATGTGAAAACGGCATTCCTTAACGGCTATCTGGAAGAGGAAATCTACATGGCTCAACCGGAAGGTTTCCAAATCCCGGGCAAGGAGCACCTTGTGTGCAAACTCCTTAAGAGCCTATACGGGTTGAAACAAGCTCCCCGTGTCTGGTACCTTACGTTGTCTGCCTTCCTTGTGAGTCTTGGGTTTCACAAACTCATAAAGGACAGTTGTGTTTTCAAACGCACACTTGACGGTGTCGCATGCTACATCGCCGTGTACGTAGATGACCTTTTGATCATAGCGCCGACCCCAGCTCACGTGAATGAGTTAAAATCCGCCCTGAAGCAGCGGTTCTCCATGACAGATTTAGGGGAGGTGAAGTTCCTACTCGGTTGGTCCATTCAACGTGACCGCAAGAACCGAACGATTTTCATCCACCAGCACAAGTATGCTACGAAGGTCATTGACCGCTTCAGCGACTACATTCCGTACCCAATAGCAACACCAGCAGAGCGGAACGCTAAACTCTTCACTAGCAGCCAGCCCAGCAGTGAGTCAGAGAAAGATGCGATGAAAGATATCCCGTATCGCGAAGCCGTTGGCAGTATCATGTACCTCATGGTAGGCACTCGACCCGACATGGCATTCTACATGCGCGAGGTCAGTCAATTCCTAGCTAATCCGGGAATGGAGCACTGGAAAGCAGTTGTTCGAGGTCTTAAGTATTTATCAGGAACGAAGGACTATGGCATTCTCCTGGGTGGATCACAAGATACAACACCTGAAAACATAGCTGATAAGCTAATAGCATACAGTGACTCCGACTATGCCAACTGCCCCGACACGAGACGTTCTGTCGGTGGATATGTGACTATGCTAGCGAACAGTCCAATCTCATGGCTTTCGCGAAAACACCACACTGTGGTTCTCTCTACAACTGAGGCAGAGTACATCGCCTTATGTCACTGCATGCAAGAGATGATCTTTCTTAAAATCCTCCTGCAAGAATTAGGGTTTACCACCAAGCGTGCAAATGTCATCCATGAGGACAACCAGAGCTGCATCAAAATCTGCTATAACCCCGAGTTTCACGGAAGAT
This sequence comes from Phytophthora constricta, assembly GCA_011947335.1. NCBI lineage: Eukaryota > Oomycota > Peronosporomycetes > Peronosporales > Peronosporaceae > Phytophthora > Phytophthora constricta. The sequence goes on from JAAVTI010000941.1 coordinate 5,572, forward strand.
CAAAGCACATTCATGTTCGCTATTGTTTTGTGCAAGAAAAAGTAGAGCGACACGAATTCACCGTTGCATACTGCAAGACCACAGATATGGTGGCTGATATTTTCACAAAAGCCTTAGATAAGCATCAGTTTAGAAAACTAAGGACCATGCTCGGGATGCATTCCCTCGATGCTCACTCCGGTCATTCCGTATAGCGTACGAGTAAAAGGCTAATGCATGAAGCGTGCCAAATTTGTTGCGTTCATTTCCTTTTCCCACTGGGCTTTTTGGTTTTTTGTTCGCTTAAGGTTTTTCCTCGTTGAGGTTTCCCTGGTATAATACCGAATTACTTAGGCACATGCAGATTAATACCATGCACAGACACAGATCGCTAGGAAAAGTTCATTATTGGTAGGACAAACCCGCGAAATTCCTACCAACTCCTACATCTATACCTGCGAGAAGACGATGACAGGACGAACGAACGATATGAAGTTTATCCACTCATCCGCCGACGACACTGGCACACCTTCACCCGAGTCAAAGATAAGACGGTGGCCCTTGCAAACGGTGAGGACGATGGCATGACCAACGAAGCTGTGGTTATATGCTGCAACGAGGTAGACACCATCACATAGGTCAACCTCTTCCAGTACACGCGCTCCGCGCCGCCCAGCGATGGCGAAATTGTTGTTTGCAATTGCGTTGTAAACGAAGTCGCGTCCATCATCACGTAACTGGCGCAAAAATACCAAGAATATTTTCCAGGATGTGCCTTTTGAAAGATCCAAACCGTAGTGCTGCAACTCGTCCATGACAAACTTGTCGATGTCGTGCTGGGTCACTACATCAGGGCGACCAGCCAACTCTGCAGCACGCTTAAATGCTACGAACATGCACAGACCTTCCATATTCGCTGCAATTGTACGCTGTCCAAATTCATCATCTTTGCAGAAGTCATCAAAGCTGGCAACATCCGAAACTTTCCATCTGTCCACGAGATCCAGCTCTTGCGTAAAACCATCCTGAATAAGCGGTCCGCGCGGCTCCCAAGTGCGCTGGTAGTACCGCCTACTGCGGCGAGCTCGATTGAGCCAGAGTACACGATACTCAAAGCCGCGGCTGGAAAGACGCCTGTCAATTACACGAGCAACATGCCACGCTGCCTTTGTTGTTGCATAAGTACACGTGACCGTGACTCTACTACTGCCGTAATTCTTGCCGTAGATGCGCCAGTAAAGGTACTGTGAGGCGATCGACTCGCTAGTAGCTGCCTGGCCTGTGGCAGCAGAGCCAGTTGTGTCAACTATAGTGCATTCGGTGGCAGTAGTCACGCTACTAGTCACATGTCTAGTGGCAGCAGTCACAGATGAGGCCACGTCATTGCAGACCCCGCTTTAGTGACATCATGCGGGGAGACCAACGAGGAAGCCCGATCAACTGGCTCCGTGGTTGTCTCTCTCTCTGCAGCGCAACTCGAGTCCTCCCTTGCGTCGTGACTCGATCTCGGCACCACACACTTGCCTGGCACAGTCTTGTGACTCTCACGTCCGACGCGCTTGACGGCCCCACCTCGGTTTGCGATCCGCTTCCGAGCTGCTGATCTGTTCCGTCTCTTGGGGTCCTTGCTCTTCGCAGACGCAGCACTGGCCGCCACGCCACTTGGAGGCGCGACGCCTGTCACCCACAATCTCACCATGGCAGTCTTGGCGTCCCTATTTCACTCGCACCCTGAGCGCAAGGACGAATTCGGGATCGGCTCCCAAGACACTTCCAGGCGATAATGCAGGTTCCAGACTGAAAGGTCACTGCAGAGAAAAGTCTGATATCTGCTTACTCATGAAGTTGCATATCTCAGAGATCTATGCAAAGATGCAGGGAGGCTGTTGAAACTGCACCTTTACAAAGATACGGTTTCGTACCTGTCTATATTGATACCAGTGAACTTCACTATAGTATTACTCAGCACTAGTTTAGTTTCCAGTAGCCAACCATTTGGTTGGCGCTGGTACGCACTCTAAACTACTCTAATGAACTTACTTCGTTTTTCGACGCCTACAACCAACATCTCTTCTTCTCCACTCTCCTCATCGCTTCAGATTAACCTCTTCATAGGGTGGAAGTCAGCGCGAAATCGACTTGTATGCAGTGAAGAAGTGCACTCGCATGGATAGTGCATGGATTTCAAATTCAAAGGGCATGTAATGTAGCATGCGAGGATTGTGGTTTATGACAAGGGCGAGCTGCATCGACAGCACGATAGCACCAAGTGCTGAGGGTCTCCACACACATGGCGCTACCGTAACTTATGCTTCAGTGCTACATGACGTATATGCTGCATAGTGAACGTAGCGGGCAGACAAGACAGTTGGATGCCCTCCACCTGCGTGGACTCGCTCAGCCGAGGCATATGGTCTGCCGGCTCAGATGGTTCCTATCCATATACACCTTGTTCCCTCGCCAGCCTCTCTCCATTTGGTCTTCTTCAGTCGTGAACTTCCGCCGCATGCTGTTGACAATTGGCTCAAAGAGATTTCGCCCACGAGGCCGTTCGTTTGGGGCGGTTAAAGTTTAATCGGGGATACAGTTCCGGTACCGGCACAGTCGGTTGGTCAAATCGATATAGGCAGTGCCGCATTCGCGTGCTCGGTATTTCACCTGAAATGTATGTTTAACCGCGTCATCTGCGCGATTATGGGCCTCACGTCAAATCGCCGCCTGCTCCTTCAACGCTTTAACGCTTCAACGCAAGCAAGTTTGTTGTCGTCTTCGAGGCAACCAGTCAGCGTTGGGTTTCCGTGGATGACGCTGGACGGCCGCCAAAGAGCGCTCGACAAGGCACCGAGTTGCTCCAGCCTTCGGTTCGTCGCCAGCTTGCTGCCGGCCAGCAGTGGTTTAACAGCCCGTCGCCGACGGCCATAAGTGACGATCTGACCTGACCAGCCAGGGCTCCATCTGCTCGTCTCCCGTGGCTCTTTTTCGTGGCCGTAACGCGATTTCGCACGTTGAAGTTGCTGGGAGCTGGGCCAGGGACGCAGCTCAAACCGACCGACGCCAAGTGACCCCACACTCGAGTCCCTCAGTCATTTCGGAATTTGCTTCGGTCCGCCCAAGCGCCTTCGCATCTCTCTCGACCAACCGACTACCCACCAGCCTTAACAGCATGGGAGACAGCGCCGGCGTGAGCTTCAACGGGTGTACCCGGTGCCCGAGGGCTTCGCCAAGACGGCGCACGTGCAGAGCATGGAGCAGTACGAGGCCATGTACAAGCGCTCGCTCGAGGACCCGGAGAACTTCTGGGGCGAGCTGGGGCGCCAGCACCTGGACTGGTTCCGCGACTTCGACCAGGCCGTCGTGGGCTCCGTAAACAAGGGCGACGCGGCCTGGTTCCTCAACGGCGAGACGAACGTGAGCGTCAACTGCATCGACCGCCACGTGAAGCAGCACCCGCACAAGACGGCCATCATCTGGGAGGCCGACGAGATGGGCGAGGGCCGCGAGATCTCGTACACGGAGCTGCTCGAGGAGACGTGTCGCGTGGCCAACGCCATGAAGCACGCCGGGGTCAAGAGGGGACACCGTGGCCATCTACATGCCCATGATCCCGGAGATCGCCTTCGTGATGCTGGCCTGCACACGCATCGGCGCCGTGCACAGCGTCGTGTTCGCCGGCTTCTCGGCCGACTCGCTGCGCGACCGCGTGGTGGACGCCCACTCGCAGTGGGTCTTCACTGCGGACGAGGGCAAGCGCGGCGGCCGCACGCTGCCGCTCAAGCAGATCGTGGACCACGCCGTGAGTGGCCTCGACTTCGTGCGCAAGGTGTTCGTGTTCAAGCGCACGCACAACCCGAACGTCAAGATGAACCCGAAGCTGGACGTGGATATGGACGAGGAGCTGCTGCGCCACCGCCCGTACTGCCCGGCCGAGTTCATGAACTCGGAGGACCTCATGTTCATCCTGTACACGTCTGGCTCGACCGGCACGCCCAAGGGCATTGCGCACACGACGGCAGGCTACCTGCTGTACGCCATGCTGACGGCCAAGTACACGTTCGACCTGCACGACGACGACATTTTCGCGTGCGTGGCGGACGCGGGGTGGATCACGGGCCACAGCTACATCCTCTACGGCCCACTCGCCAACGGCGTCACGACGCTCATGTTCGAGAGCACGCCCATGTACCCGCACCACGGTCGCTACTGGGACCTGGTGCAGCGCCTAAGGTGACCAAGTTTTACACGGCACCGACGGCCATCCGCGCCTTGATGGCTCGTGGCAATGACAAGATTCGCGAGTACGACCTGTCGAGTCTGAAGATCCTGGGCAGCGTCGGCGAGCCGATTAACCCCGAGGCGTGGAAATGGTACTACGAGGTGGTGGGCAACCGCCAGTGCTACATCGCCGACACGTACTGGCAGACGGAGACCGGCGGCCACATCGGGGTGGGATTGCCCGGCGCGACGCCCATGAAACCCGGTTCGTGCTCGAAGCCGTTCTTCGGCATTGACTTCGTCGTGACGGACGAGCACGGCAATGAGATCAAGGGCAACGATGTCGAGGGCCAGCTGTGCATCCGCAAGCCGTGGCCTGGCATGGCCCGCACGGTGTACGGTGACCACAACCGCTACCTGCAGGTGTACATGGCAACGCACAAGGGTCTATACTTCACGGGCGACGGTTGTCGCGACAAGATGGCTACTACTTCATCACGGGTCGTATTGACGACGTGCTGTGCACGTCCGGGCACCGTATCGGCACGGCTGAAATCGAGAGCGCGCTGGTGGCGCACAACCTGGTGGCAGAGGCTGCTGTGATCGGCATCCCGCACCGCATCAAGGGTGAGGGTATCTGCTGCTTCGTGACTCTGGTGGACGATGTGAAGCCGTCTCCTGAAGTGCAGAGGGAGTTG
>JAAVTI010000942.1:0-53818 GCA_011947335.1 Phytophthora constricta
CATTTGCATTGCGTCGGCCAATCGTGCGGCCCTGGGAAAACAATCTGGCCCAGCAATTTGACCAGCACTCCTTGGGTTGGACCTTCACTCTTTTTCCGATATTTAGAGTCGCGAAGGGTCGGCGGCATCGCGAAGGGTAAATGCCAAGTTTATCATCTGTACCCGCGCCACCAGCTAAGTTGATGGGTGTTACTTGAGGCGGGATTTTCTTAGACATCCAAAAGTCAAATGGGACAGTTCCGCGGTGTCCCTTTAAAACATCCTTCCATTGAAAAAGCAAATGTAACTGATTTATTCGAAAGAATCAATCGAACAAAGTGCACAAAAGAGGCCAAAAAATCAGAAAAACAGTGGATCTTACATTCCTGGCTGCCTGAGTCACGCCCGCTTCGCTATGCGTGCAATGTCTTTTAGCGCACTTAAGGAGTACCGCATATCCCGTGTCCTAAGCGAAGTTTTCTCCTAAGCGAAAATATATTGTGACCAATAACAGGCTCCTATTTGTAACATATGGCAGTGGCTAAAATATCGCCTTGCGCAGCTAATAATAGGCTACGGTAAGTCTATCGACAACCACCCACTCGGACTCGTTGCAGAAAGCGCGATGGGTCGACCTCGTACAACTGGAGCTGACAAGAAGCCAAAGAGGTACACTCATAGAGCTGTTGACTACACCCACAAGCGCCTTATGCTCGAGTTCTTAGCTACAGATCACAATCCTTTTACACTTTAAATACGACTACAATTCCTACCTTTTGTGAGGTAATTGGTACTTGGACCAACATTTTAGAGCGCACATTGGCGTTAGCTTAGGACAGAGGATATGCGGTACCGTGTGTTCTGCTGTGTTTTCCACCACAGATGAACCCCTCATTAGTGATCCCCATACTTGGAATACCCGCTTAAATGCAATAAAATATCGGTTCCCGATGGCCAACTAGGCACGCGTGGTATACATAGCTAAGTAATTATTACTAAACCCCTCCGACGCAATATGGCATAGAATAACGGTAACTATTCTTCCAAAAGGGTTCTTAACTATAGAAAGTAATCTTTGTACAGGTCAATATGAGCATTGACACCGGCATTTCCATCCTTGTGTATCCCAATTCCTGAATACTCGCTGAATTTCATGAAACCAGCTAACAGATCCGCTCGTCACTCATATAATATCGACACGAACCGATCACCCGTATCGAAACTCCAAGAACTGGAGCCAAGGACGCAATAGCAGCAGCAATGGCGGCAACGATCGCAGAGACAAGAACCATGGTGGCAACCGCAAGTTCAAGCAACGCAGCAATGACAAGTATAGTGGACATGACCAAGGCGAAAAGCGTCCACTCGACTCTGATGACGAAGACGAAGATAGCAGTGGCCGCAAGGTATTCCGCCAAGAGCGAAGTGACACTGGCCTGATTGCTGTTGCTGCAACGGTCAACCCTCCAGTGAGTCTGACGGCTCAAGCCAACGTGCAGCTGGACCCTACCTGGACCGTCGACTCTGGATGCGCGTCACGTGACGCATGAATCCCAGTGGTTCTCTGACATCACCACCAGTGATGGCTCCATCACCGTTGGGGGAAATAATCAAATCCCAATCGAAGGAATTGGACGAGTTGAGCTGGCAGTCGTTGACTCAAAAGGCAAATCGAAGACGCTTACCCTCCATGGCGTCCTGTACGCCCCGCAGCTGCAATTTAGCCTGCTGTCGGTTCCCGCGGCAGTGAAGCAAGACTATCGCTTCAGCTTCGATCGCAAGCATTGCGCCGTACAGACGGACCAGCGCTTTAAGCTCCAGGCGCCCATGGCGACCAATACGGACCTGTATCAGTTCCAAGCCAAACCAGTGGCTGCTACAACAGCACTTGTGGCTAAAGGTAAGCAACGATCTTTTCTGCTATTACATAAACGCCTTGGCCATCCTAACGTTCGAGTCTTGAATGATCTATCTAGGAGCCAAGCCATTCAGGGACTCGATGCTTCTGCGACTGTAGATTCCGCAGATCAGTTCTTCTGTGTTGCATGCACGTTAGCGAAATCTCACCGCTCCCCATTCTATTCTAATAGAATCGTTGAACGTGCCATATCCCCTTTGGGAAAAGTGCATTCAGATATATGTGGTCCCTTACCTGTGCCTAGCCTTACTGGTTGCTGCTACTTTTTAATATTTATCGATGACTTCTCTCGATTCATGTTCACATACCCCATTAAACGCCGTAGTGACTTGTACGAGTGCTATGAGGACTTCAGGAGGAAAGCCCTGAACATTTTCAGACGTGATGTCAATGTACTTGAGTATACTCGCATTATTGAAGTCCATGACATTCAACGGCTTCAGGCAGACAATGCAAAAGAGTACGAGAAGCTAGGCCGCATCATTTTTAAGAAGTATGGGACCCACGCACAATTTACGAATGCATACACACCTCAGCAAAACGGGGTTGCTGAACGACGCATGCGTACAATCCTAGAACGGGTCCGCACTGCTACTAGACGGAAAACTACCTAAACATCTCTGGGCAGAGTGCGTGTGCCATGTCACTACACTCATCAATATGACACCCAGTTCTAAAACTGATGGACGAACCCCTTACGAGCTGTGGTACAACCGAATCCCATCCATGAATTACATCAAAGTTTTCGGATGCAGTGCCTATGTCCACATCACTGAGCAATATCGAGACAAGCTTGATCCTCGAGCTCGGCTGTGCATGTATCTAGGGATACCCGATCACAAGAAAGGATATCGCCTAATGGATGTCAATACGCACGCCATTATCTACAGCCGTGATGTCATTTTTAAAGAGGACGAGTATCCCCTCTAGCTGGCCTAACATCTGCCTCTCAACCAGCACCGATTGTGCAAACGCCTCAACTTGCAACAACGCCGACACCTGCAACGTTTCCTTCTGCAGTGCCTGCACCTGCGACTACTCCTGCGGTGCCTGTACCTGATAACTCACTACCCTACATCAGAGAAGTGGTTAACCAGGATGAGATACATTACTCATTTCGAACAGAGATGCCTTCGAATCCTCTGTCACCACCTGCTCCTAAGCGATCCCGTCTTACTGATGCTACGGAAGTTACCCTCAACTCTGAGGAAGACCTGAAAGAACAGGAGCAACGCAGGACATTACTGTACACATTACTAGCAATTCGGTATATTACAGAGCCCACCACGTTTCGAGCGGCAATGCAGTCAGCTCACGCTAAGCGGTGGCACGAAGCAGCAAAATCGGAATACAAATCCCTTATGGATAACAGGACATGGATATTAGTTCCCCGTCCAAAAGGACGAAAAGTCCTTACAAGCCGATGGGTCTTTGTTGTAAAGTATACCGGCACAGGCGAAATCGACCGCTTTAAAGCGCGTCTAGTGATCAAAGGATTCCTACAGGAATATGGCATTGATTACAACGAGATTTCTCTCCTGTTATCAGGATGGAGGTACTCAGACTTCTTCTCACGATTGCCGCTCTGCTCAATCTTGAAATTCACCAAATGGATGTGAAAACGGCATTCCTTAACGGCTATCTGGAAGAGGAAATCTACATGGCTCAACCGGAAGGTTTCCAAATCCCGGGCAAGGAGCACCTTGTGTGCAAACTCCTTAAGAGCCTATACGGGTTGAAACAAGCTCCCCGTGTCTGGTACCTTACGTTGTCTGCCTTCCTTGTGAGTCTTGGGTTTCACAAACTCATAAAGGACAGTTGTGTTTTCAAACGCACACTTGACGGTGTCGCATGCTACATCGCCGTGTACGTAGATGACCTTTGATCATAGCGCCGACCCCAGCTCACGTGAATGAGTTAAATCCGCCCTGAAGCAGCGGTTCTCCATGACAGATTTAGGGGAGGTGAAGTTCCTACCGGTTGGTCCATTCAACGTGACCGCAAGAACCGAACGATTTTCATCCACCAGCACAAGTATGCTACGAAGGTCATTGACCGCTTCAGCGACTACATTCCGTACCCAATAGCAACACCAGCAGAGCGGAACGCTAAACTCTTCACTAGCAGCCAGCCCAGCAGTGAGTCAGAGAAAGATGCGATGAAAGATATCCTGTATCGCGAAGCCGTTGGCAGTATCATGTACCTCATGGTAGGCACTCGACCCGACATGGCATTCTACATGCGCGAGGTCAGTCAATTCCTAGCTAATCCGGGAATGGAGCACTGGAAAGCAGTTGTTCGAGGTCTTAAGTATTTATCAGGAACGAAGGACTATGGCATTCTCCTGGGTGGATCACAAGATACAACACCTGAAAACATAGCTGATAAGCTAATAGCATACAGTGACCCGACTATGCCAACTGCCCCGACACGAGACGTTCTGTCGGTGGATATGTGACTATGCTAGCGAACAGTCCAATCTCATGGCTTTCGCGAAAACACCACACTGTGGTTCTCTCTACAACTGAGGCAGAGTACATCGCCTTATGTCACTGCATGCAAGAGATGATCTTTCTTAAAATCCTCCTGCAAGAATTAGGGTTTACCACCAAGCGTGCAAATGTCATCCATGAGGACAACCAGAGCTGCATCAAAATCTGCTATAACCCCGAGTTTCACGGAAGATCAAAGCACATTCATGTTCGCTATTGTTTTGTGCAAGAAAAAGTAGAGCGACACGAATTCACCGTTGCATACTGCAAGACCACAGATATGGTGGCTGATATTTTCACAAAAGCCTTAGATAAGCATCAGTTTAGAAAACTAAGGACCATGCTCGGGATGCATTCCCTCGATGCTCACTCCGGTCATTCCGTATAGCGTACGAGTAAAAGGCTAATGCATGAAGCGTGCCAAATTTGTTGCGTTCATTTCCCTTTTCCCACCTGGGCTTTTGGTTTTTTGTTCGCTTAAGGTTTTTCCTCGTTGAGGTTTCCCTGGTATAATACCGAATTACTTAGGCACATGCAGATTAATACCATGCACAGACACAGATCGCTAGGAAAAGTTCATTATTGGTAGGACAAACCCGAAATTCCTACCAACTCCTACATCTATACCTGCGAGAAGACGATGACAGGACGAACGAACGATATGAAGTTTATCCACTCATCCGCCGACGACACTGGCACACCTTCACCCGAGTCAAAGATAAGACGGTGGCCCTTGCAAACGGTGAGGACGATGGCATGACCAACGAAGCTGTGGTTATATGCTGCAACGAGGTAGACACCATCACATAGGTCAACCTCTTCCAGTACACGCGCTCCGCGCCGCCCAGCGATGGCGAAATTGTTGTTTGCAATTGCGTTGTAAACGAAGTCGCGTCCATCATCACGTAACTGGAGCAAAAATACCAAGAATATTTTCCAGGATGTGCCTTTTGAAAGATCCAAACCGTAGTGCTGCAACTCGTCCATGACAAACTTGTCAATGTCGTGCTGGGTCACTACATCAGGGCGACCAGCCAACTCTGCAGCACGCTTAAATGCTACGAACATGCACAGACCTTCCATATTCGCTGCAATTGTACGCTGTCCAAATTCATCATCTTTGCAGAAGTCATCAAAGCTGGCAACATCCGAAACTTTCCATCTGTCCACGAGATCCAGCTCTTGCGTAAAACCATCCTGAATAAGCGGTCCGCGCGGCTCCCAAGTGCGCTGGTAGTACCGCCTACTGCGGCGAGCTCGATTGAGCAAGAGTACACGATACTCAAAGCAGCGGCTGGAAAGACGCCTGTCAATTACACGAGCAACATGCCACGCTGCCTTTGTTGTTGCATAAGTACACGTGACCGTGACTCTACTACTGCCGTAATTCTTGCCGTAGATGCGCCAGTAAAGGTACTGTGAGGCGATCGACTCGCTAGTAGCTGCCTGGCCTGGGCAGCAGAGCCAGTTGTGTCAACTATAGTGCATTCGGTGGCAGTAGTCACGCCACTAGTCACATGTCTAGTGGCAGCAGTCACAGATGAGGCCACGTCATTGCAGACCCCCGATTTAGTGACATCATGCGGGAGACCAACGAGGAAGCCCGATCAACTGGCTCCGTGGTTGTCTCTCTCTGCAGCGCAACTCGAGTCCTCCCTTGCGTCGTGACTCGATCTCGGCACCACACACTTGCCTGGCACAGTCTTGTGACTCTCACGTCCGACGCGCTTGATGGCCCCACCTCGGTTTGCGATCCGCTTCCGAGCTGCTGATCTGTTCCGTCTCTTGGGGTCCTTGCTCTTCGCAGACGCAGCACTGGCCGCCACGCCACTTGGAGGCGCGACGCCTGTCACCCACAATCTCACCATGGCAGTCTTGGCGTCCCTATTTCACTCGCACCCTGAGCGCAAGGACGAATTCGGGATCGGCTCCCAAGACACTTCCAGGCGATAATGCAGGTTCCAGACTGAAAGGTCACTGCAGAGAAAAGTCTGATATCTGCTTACTCATGAAGTTGCATATCTCAGAGATCTATGCAAAGATGCAGGGAGGCTGTTGAAACTGCACCTTTACAAAGATACGGTTTCGTACCTGTCTATATTGATACCAGTGAACTTCACTATAGTATTACTCAGCACTAGTTTAGTTTCCAGTAGCCAACCATTTGGTTGGCGCTGGTACGCACTCTAAACTTCTCTAATGAACTTACTTCGTTTTTCGACGCCTACAACCAACATCTCTTCTTCTCCACTCTCCTCATCGCTTCAGATTAACCTCTTCATAGGGTGGAAGTCAGCGCGAAATCGACTTGTATGCAGTGAAGAAGTGCACTCGCATGGATAGTGCATGGATTTCAAATTCAAAGGGCATGTAATGTAGCATGCGAGGATTGTGGTTTATGACAAGGGCGAGCTGCATCGACAGCACGATAGCACCAAGTGCTGAGGGTCTCCACACACATGGCGCTACCGTAACTTATGCTTCAGTGCTACATGACGTATATGCTGCATAGTGAACGTAGCGGGCGAGACAAGACAGTTGGATGCCCTCCACCTGCGTGGACTCGCTCAGCCGAGGCATATGGTCTGCCGGCTCAGATGGTTCCTATCCATATACACCTTGTTCCCTCGCCAGCCTCTCTCCATTTGGTCTTCTTCAGTCGTGAACTTCCGCCGCATGCTGTTGACAATTGGCTCAAAGAGAGATTTCGCCCACGAGGCCGTTCGTTTGGGGCGGTTAAAGTTTAATCGGGGATACAGTTCCGGTACCGGCACAGTCGGTTGGTCAAATCGATATAGGCAGTGCCGCATTCGCGTGCTCGGTATTTCACCTGAAATGTATGTTTAACCGCGTCATCTGCGCGATTATGGGCCTCACGTCAAATCGCCGCCTGCTCCTTCAACGCTTTAACGCTTCAACGCAAGCAAGTTTGTTGTCGTCTTCGAGGCAACCAGTCAGCGTTGGGTTTCCGTGGATGACGCTGGACGGCCGCCAAAGAGCGCTCGACAAGGCACCGAGTTGCTCCAGCCTTCGGTTCGTCGCCAGCTTGCTGCCGGCCAGCAGTGGTTTAACAGCCCGTCGCCGACGGCCATAAGTGAGCGATCTGACCTGACCAGCCAGGGCTCCATCTGCTCGTCTCCCGTGGCTCTTTTTCGTGGCCGTAACGCGATTTCGCACGTTGAAGTTGCTGGGAGCTGGGCCAGGGACGCAGCTCAAACCGACCGACGCCAAGTGACCCCACACTCGAGTCCCTCAGTCATTTCGGAATTTGCTTCGGTCCGCCCAAGCGCCTTCGCATCTCTCTCGACCAACCGACTACCCACCAGCCTTAACAGCATGGGAGACAGCGCCGGCGTGAGCTTCAACGGGGTGTACCCGGTGCCCGAGGGCTTCGCCAAGACGGCGCACGTGCAGAGCATGGAGCAGTACGAGGCCATGTACAAGCGCTCGCTCGAGGACCCGGAGAACTTCTGGGGCGAGCTGGGGCGCCAGCACCTGGACTGGTTCCGCGACTTCGACCAGGCCGTCGTGGGCTCCGTAAACAAGGGCGACGCGGCCTGGTTCCTCAACGGCGAGACGAACGTGAGCGTCAACTGCATCGACCGCCACGTGAAGCAGCACCCGCACAAGACGGCCATCATCTGGGAGGCCGACGAGATGGGCGAGGGCCGCGAGATCTCGTACACGGAGCTGCTCGAGGAGACGTGTCGCGTGGCCAACGCCATGAAGCACGCCGGGGTCAAAAGGGGACACCGTGGCCATCTACATGCCCATGATCCCGGAGATCGCCTTCGTGATGCTGGCCTGCACACGCATCGGCGCCGTGCACAGCGTCGTGTTCGCCGGCTTCTCGGCCGACTCGCTGCGCGACCGCGTGGTGGACGCCCACTCGCAGTGGGTCTTCACTGCGGACGAGGGCAAGCGCGGCGGCCGCACGCTGCCGCTCAAGCAGATCGTGGACCACGCCGTGAGTGGCCTCGACTTCGTGCGCAAGGTGTTCGTGTTCAAGCGCACGCACAACCCGAACGTCAAGATGAACCCGAAGCTGGACGTGGATATGGACGAGGAGCTGCTGCGCCACCGCCCGTACTGCCCGGCCGAGTTCATGAACTCGGAGGACCTCATGTTCATCCTGTACACGTCTGGCTCGACCGGCACGCCCAAGGGCATTGCGCACACGACGGCAGGCTACCTGCTGTACGCCATGCTGACGGCCAAGTACACGTTCGACCTGCACGACGACGACATTTTTCGCGTGCGTGGCGGACGCGGGGTGGATCACGGGCCACAGCTACATCCTCTACGGCCCACTCGCCAACGGCGTCACGACGCTCATGTTCGAGAGCACGCCCATGTACCCGCACCACGGTCGCTACTGGGACCTGGTGCAGCGCCACAAGGTGACCAAGTTTTACACGGCACCGACGGCCATCCGCGCCTTGATGGCTCGTGGCAATGACAAGATTCGCGAGTACGACCTGTCGAGTCTGAAGATCCTGGGCAGCGTCGGCGAGCCGATTAACCCCGAGGCGTGGAAATGGTACTACGAGGTGGTGGGCAACCGCCAGTGCTACATCGCCGACACGTACTGGCAGACGGAGACCGGCGGCCACATCGGGGTGGGATTGCCCGGCGCGACGCCCATGAAACCCGGTTCGTGCTCGAAGCCGTTCTTCGGCATTGACTTCGTCGTGACGGACGAGCACGGCAATGAGATCAAGGGCAACGATGTCGAGGGCCAGCTGTGCATCCGCAAGCCGTGGCCTGGCATGGCCCGCACGGTGTACGGTGACCACAACCGCTACCTGCAGGTGTACATGGCAACGCACAAGGGTCTATACTTCACGGGCGACGGTTGTCGCCGCGACAAGGATGGCTACTACTTCATCACGGGTCGTATTGACGACGTGCTGTGCACGTCCGGGCACCGTATCGGCACGGCTGAAATCGAGAGCGCGCTGGTGGCGCACAACCTGGTGGCAGAGGCTGCTGTGATCGGCATCCCGCACCGCATCAAGGGTGAGGGTATCTGCTGCTTCGTGACTCTGGTGGACGATGTGAAGCCGTCTCCTGAAGTGCAGAGGGAGTTGGTGCAGCAGGTGCGCGCCCACATTGGTGCGTTCGCGTCTCCCGATCTGATCGTGTTGGTGCCTGGTTTGCCGAAGACGCGCAGTGGCAAGATTATGCGCCGCGTGCTGCGCAAGATCTCGCATGGCGAGGAGGACTCGCTCGGCGACGTGTCGACACTGGCGGACCCGTCGGTGGTGCCCGTGCTGATCACCAACACGAAGGCGGCGTTGGTGGGCAAGACCTTCTAAGGCGCGTTAAGAGGTCTTACCGTTTACGATCTGCGTAGGTGCATGACGTCCCTTTGTGTGTAGTGTAGCATATTCTAATTCGTCGCCGGGCTCGCTGCAAGCAGCAGCTAGCAGTCAAGTCGGTCGACACTAATTCAAATCCAAGCCATGTGAGATACAAGTTTGAAACTGTTCTTGTTCTGGTGCGTCTTTGTAATCGCTGCGTCACGCAGTGCGTGGGCATGTCGAGTGGCTATGATTCAATTTCCATGCCCATGCATACATCTACATGTATAGTCTCCACACCAACAGCTTCTCGGTGTGTTTGCATTTTCTGCTTGGGCAGAGCCGTCTCGATGATCGTATCGCTGTATTCGTCAGGTGCGCAAAGCTCAACGACTTCAACATTGCGTCGCACAAGTTGTCTCGAGCCGAGCTCATCCAAGCAGCGAGGAACGCCGAAACAGCAAGTTGAAGTGGGCTGCAAGTTGATCAATGGCGTGGTGAGCTGTGCTGTTGCTATCGCTATCGCTCCGATCTAAAATGCATGGCATAACATTTTGTGTGAAGCGGCCAGCGTTGGAATGGTTGGATTTGAATTAGTGTCGACCGACTTGACTGCTAGCTGCTGCTTGCAGCGAGCCCGGCGACGAATTAGAATATGCTACACTACACACAAAGGGACGTCATGCACCTACGCAGATCGTAAACGGTAAGACCTCTTAACGCGCCTTAGAAGGTCTTGCCCACCAACGCCGCCTTCGTGTTGGTGATCAGCACGGGCACCACCGACGGGTCCGCCAGTGTCGACACGTCGCCGAGCGAGTCCTCCTCGCCATGCGAGATCTTGCGCAGCACGCGGCGCATAATCTTGCCACTGCGCGTCTTCGGCAAACCAGGCACCAACACGATCAGATCGGGAGACGCGAACGCACCAATGTGGGCGCGCACCTGCTGCACCAACTCCCTCTGCACTTCAGGAGACGGCTTCACATCGTCCACCAGAGTCACGAAGCAGCAGATACCCTCACCCTTGATGCGGTGCGGATGCCGATCACAGCAGCCTCTGCCACCAGGTTGTGCGCCACCAGCGCGCTCGATTTCAGCCGTGCCGATACGGTGCCCGGACGTGCACAGCACGTCGTCAATACGACCCGTGATGAAGTAGTAGCCATCCTTGTCGCGGCGACAACCGTCGCCCGTGAAGTATAGACCCTTGTGCGTTGCCATGTACACCTGCAGGTAGCGGTTGTGGTCACCGTACACCGTGCGGGCCATGCCAGGCCACGGCTTGCGGATGCACAGCTGGCCCTCGACATCGTTGCCCTTGATCTCATTGCCGTGCTCGTCCGTCACGACGAAGTCAATGCCGAAGAACGGCTTCGAGCACGAACCGGGTTTCATGGGCGTCGCGCCGGGCAATCCCACCCCGATGTGGCCGCCGGTCTCCGTCTGCCAGTACGTGTCGGCGATGTAGCACTGGCGGTTGCCCACCACCTCGTAGTACCATTTCCACGCCTCGGGGTTAATCGGCTCGCCGACGCTGCCCAGGATCTTCAGACTCGACAGGTCGTACTCGCGAATCTTGTCATTGCCACGAGCCATCAAGGCGCGGATGGCCGTCGGTGCCGTGTAAAACTTGGTCACCTTGTGGCGCTGCACCAGGTCCCAGTAGCGACCGTGGTGCGGGTACATGGGCGTGCTCTCGAACATGAGCGTCGTGACGCCGTTGGCGAGTGGGCCGTAGAGGATGTAGCTGTGGCCCGTGATCCACCCCGCGTCCGCCACGCACGCGAAAATGTCGTCGTCGTGCAGGTCGAACGTGTACTTGGCCGTCAGCATGGCGTACAGCAGGTAGCCTGCCGTCGTGTGCGCAATGCCCTTGGGCGTGCCGGTCGAGCCAGACGTGTACAGGATGAACATGATCCTCCGAGTTCATGAACTCGGCCGGGCAGTACGGGCGGTGGCGCAGCAGCTCCTCGTCCATCCACGTCCAGCTTCGGGTTCATCTTGACGTTCGGGTTGTGCGTGCGCTGGAACACGAACACCTTGCGCACGAAGTCGAGGCCACTCACGGCGTGGTCCACGATCTGCTTGAGCGGCAGCGTGCGGCCGCCGCGCTTGCCCTCGTCCGCAGTGAAGACCCACTGCGAGTGGGCGTCCACCACGCGGTCGCGCAGCGAGTCGGCCGAGAAGCCGGCGAACACGACGCTGTGCACGGCGCCGATGCGATGTGCAGGCCAGCATCACGAGGCGATCTCGGGATCATGGGCATGTAGATGGCCACGGTGTCCCTCTTTTGACCCCGGCGTGCTTCATGGCGTTGGCCGCGACACGTCTCCTCGAGCAGCTCCGTGTACGAGATCTCGCCCTCGCCCATCTCGTCGGCCTCCCAGATGATGGCCGTCTTGTGCGGGTGCTGCTTCACGTGGCGGTCGATGCAGTTGACGCTCACGTTCGTCTCGCCGTTGAGAACCAGGCCGCGTCGCCCTTGTTTACGGAGCCCACGACGGCTGGTCGAAGTCGCGGAACCAGTCCAGGTGCTGGCGCCCCAGCTCGCCCCAAGTTCTCCGGGTCCTCGAGCGAGCGCTTGCATGGCCTCGTACTGCTCCATGCTCTGCACGTGCGCCGTCTTGGCGAAGCCCTCGGGCACCGGGTACACCCCGTTGAAGCTCACGCCGGCGCTGTCTCCCATGCTGTTAAGGCTGGTGGTGTAGTCGGTTGGTCGAGAGAGATGCGAAGGCGCTTGGGCGGACCGAAGCAAATTCCGAAATGCTGAGGGACTCGAGTGTGGGGTCACGGCGTCGGTCGGTTTGAGCTGCGTCCTGGCCCAGCTCCCAGCAACTTCAACGTGCGAAATCGCGTTACGGCCACGAAAAAGACCACGGGAGACGAGCAGATGGAGCCCTGGCTGGTCAGGTCAGATCGCTCACTTATGGCCGTCGGCGACGGGCTGTTAAACCACTGCTGGCCGGCGGCAAGCTGGCGACGAACCGAAGGCTGGAGCAACTCGGTGCCTTGTCGAGCGCTCTTTCGCCGTCCAGCATCCACGGAAACCCAACGCTGACTGGTTGCCTCGAAGACGACAACAAACTTGCTTGCGTTTGAAGCGTTAGAGCGTTGAAGGAGCATGCGGCGGTGGCGTTTGACACGCATAATCGCGCGGATGACGCCTCGTGCTGGTTAAACATGCATTTCAGGTGAATACCGAATGTGGCACTGCTTGCATTTTCACACGGTGGTGTGGGCAAGCTCGACATTAGGACTCATCGCAGGTGCGCCTGCTCTTACTGTAGCGAATGGGTTCAGTATGCTTTTGTCCACGTGAAAGAGAGCTCTCGCAAGCGATGGACAATATTCGCCTCAGCCGGCCTTCCATTTGGTTTTGCTTCAGCCCTGAAGTTCCGACGACCGTATGGCGATGGCATGCACGTATGTTCACTCCTTAGTTTGCGGACTTAATCACCACCACGACGCCGAGTCGCCGAGTCGCCGAGGACAAGTTGCCGCTCGCTTCAACTTGCGTTTCGTTTCGGCGGTCAGGAGTTGGCTCGATGGGCTCGGTCTGCGGCACGTTGAAGTCGTTTGCGTGTCCGGCGATTGTAAAGAACCGTGCGAATTCGTACTTTATCGGGCTACTACAGTTTTTATCGACCAACATGACATGAAAAACCTTGGAGGTTTTTCGGCAAGTCTGCGTTTCTCAAAAGACTGCCAAACGTTGATCAAAAACAAGTTCAACATGGTACACTGTACCCGGCTGCGACTCAGTCGTCTTGTGCAAGTATACAGTAGTGAACGTACACTACAACTCCCCAAGATCCTGAAGAACGGTCCTGACCCGACGCTTTCAGTCGCTCGCCGCCGCCTGAAGCATCACAATCACAATTCAATTTGCTCCGTCAGGTGCACCGCGTCCCCGCATCCGCCTTCACCGTATTAACATCAGCACAGCCATGGGCGACAGCGCCGGTCTCAGCGTCAACGGAGTCTACCCACCCTTCGAGGAGCTCGCCAAGACTGCGCACGTCAAGGGCATCGAGCAGTACGAGGCCATGTACAAGCGCTCGCTCGAGGACCCCGAGAACTTCTGGGGTGAGCTTGCCAGGGAGAACCTCGACTGGTTCCGCGACTTCGACCAAAGCGTCGTAGGCACTGTGAACAAGGGCGACGTGGCCTGGTTCCTCAACGGCCAGATCAACGTGAGCGTCAACTGCATCGACCGCCATGTCAAGAAGCACGCGGACAAAGTGGCCATCATCTGGGAGGCCGATGAGATCGGCCAGGGTCGGGAGATCACGTACACGGAGCTGCTTGAGGAGACCTGCAGGGTCGCCAATGCCATGAAGCACGCTGGTGTCAAGAAGGGCGATACTGTGGCCATCTACATGCCTATGATCCCAGAGATCGCATTTGTCATGCTAGCTTGCACCCGTATTGGTGCTGTGCATAGTGTGGTATTCGCCGGCTTCTCGGCTGATGCCCTTCGTGACCGACTTATCGATGCCAACACCCAGTGGGTCTTCACCTCGGATGAAGGCAAACGTGGCGGCCGCACCTTGCCGCTCAAGCAGATTGTTGACGTCGCGGTGGACGGCCTGGACTTCGTGCGCAATGTGTTTGTGTTCAAGCGCACACACAACCCGAATGTCAAGATGAACCCCAAGATTGATATCGACATGGATGACGAGATGAAGCGCCACCGTCCCTACTGCGCTGCTGAGTTCATGAACGCAGAAGATTTGATGTTCATCCTGTACACATCCGGATCGACCGGCGCCCCCAAGGGCATTGCGCACACGACGGCGGGCTACCTGCTGTACGCTATGATTACCTGCAAGTACACATTCGACCTGCAGCATGACGATGTCTACGCCTGTGTTGCTGATGCAGGCTGGATTACCGGCCACAGCTACATCATCTACGGGCCCCTTGCCAACGGCGTCACGACGCTCATGTTCGAGAGCACGCCCATGTACCCGGACCACGGCCGCTACTGGGACCTCATCCAGCGCCACAAGGTGACCAAGTTTTACACTGCACCGACGGCCATCCGTGCCCTCATGGCTCGTGGTAACGACAAGATCAAAGAGTACGACTTGTCGAGCCTTAAGATCCTGGGCAGCGTCGGTGAGCCGATCAACCCCGAGGCGTGGAAATGGTACTACGAGGTGGTGGGCAACCGCCAGTGCTACATTGCTGACACGTACTGGCAAACGGAGACCGGTGGCCACATCGGCGTTGGCCTCCCTGGTGCAACCCCGATGAAGCCTGGTTCATGCACTAAGCCGTTCTTTGGCATTGACTTCGTCGTGACCGACGAGCACGGTAATGAGATCAAGGGCAATGACATTGAAGGCCAGTTGTGCATCCGCAAGCCGTGGCCTGGCATGGCTCGCACGGTGTACGGTAACCACAACCGTTACTTGCTCACGTACATGGCCACCACAAGGGTCTGTACTTCACCGGTGATGGCTGTCGCCGCGACAAGGAAGGCTACTACTTCATTACCGGGCGTATCGACGATGTACTTTGCACTTCTGGCCACCGGATTGGCACGGCAGAGGTTGAGAACACCCTCGTTGCGCACAGTGTGGTGGCGGAGGCTGCAGTGATTGGCATCCCGCACCGCATCAAGGGCGAGGGTATCTGCTGTTTCGTCACGCTGGTTGAGGGTGTGAAGCCGTCGAAGGAGGTGGAGAAGGAGCTCGTGCAGCAGGTCCGTGCCCACATCGGCGCGTTCGCGTCTCCCGATCTGATCGTGTTGGTGCCTGGTTTGCCGAAGACGCGCAGTGGCAAGATCATGCGCCGCGTGCTGCGCAAGATCTCGCACGGCGAGGAGGACTCGCTGGGCGACGTGTCGACGCTGGCGGACCCGTCGGTGGTGCCCATTTTGATCACCAACACGAAGGCGGCGCTCGTGGGCAAGTCCTTCTAAGCAGCAGCGGCAGTAGTATTGTGTTGTATCGGTAGTCGTCTCCGCATCGCTCGCTTGTGTTTAGCCGTGAGTCGGTGCACGTACATTTCCTAATGGATTAAATCGTTGCTCAGTAGCTCCTTGTCTTGGTCTTGCACCGTCCAGCCGATGATATCCACCAGAGTTCCAGTGGTCCAGGTCTCAAGATTCGTCCACAACTTCGAGGTTCGAGTGTCCTCGAATTAATTTCTGCGTCATGGACGCCGCCCGCGCGTCGTTTTGTCGCGTCATGCACCGTGTCCATGCGTCATTTTCTGACTTCAACAAAGTACGCATCACCTTCAGTTTCTGCTTGGCTTCCTCTTGATCTCCACAGCAGGGGATGACGTGTCGGCATACCCTGAACGGCTTGCACCTCACTGCAGTTTCATCTGCGAGCTACATGCTCAGCTACCAGAAAAAGCTGCACCGTTCGCCTCGGCGCGCTGTTGATCGCGAGGCGTCAACAGAGGAGGCGTTGAAGGCGGAGCACATTCGACGCTGCTGCTGCTCTGGGCCACCACGCCTGCGTGTCATGCTCTGGTTGGCAGCGCTGGCCGTGCTTTGGCAGCGCGGGCCTGTCGTTCGCACGCGAGACACTCCTGTGAGGCCGTACAACGACCTGGCGACGGTCAAGTCACGGCGTGACTTGACTTGACTTCCAGTGGTCTGGAAGTTAAAGGAGACCCGCCTCGATGTTTAACACTCTCTGTGGTCGAGAGGACCGCCAACTTCGAGGTTCCAGGGCGCTGGCGGGCGTTCAGCGCTTTCAGAGCGGGCATGAAACGCAACGGATGCTTAGGAGCTCGCTCCCACCACGCTTGGGACGTTGGCGGTGCGATTGGGCTCGACTCACCACGTCAGGAATGATGTCGGGGTGAGCCTTTCGAGTTCGAGGCCTGGGGCTGTGAAGCGCCCGAAACCGGAGCAGCGATGACGCAAAGGTTCATAGACAGGAGAACGTGGAGCTGCAGGTCTGAAGAAATAGAGAAGGGGTGGCTGCAGGCGAGTTGGCTCGCGTGCGTCCGTCCTGGGCCTCGCAAAGTTGGTTGCGCTCTCTGGCCGTCACAACCGGAAGTGCACCATGGGCGACATCGCGGGCATCAGTTACAACGGGGTCTACTCGGTGAACGAGGAACTCGCCAAGGCGGCACACGTCAGCAGTTTCGAGCAGTATGAGGCCATGCACAAGCGCTCGCTCGAGGACCCGGAGAACTTCTGGGGCGAGCTCGCCAGAGAGAACCTCGACTGGTTCCGCGAGTTCGACCAGACCGTGGTGGGCAGCATCGTCAAAGGCGACGTGGCCTGGTTCCTCAACGGCCAGCTCAACGTGAGCGTCAACTGCATCGACCGCCACGTCAAGAAGCACCCGAACAAGACCGCTATCATCTGGGAGGCCGATGAGATCGGCGAGGGGCGCAGCATCTCGTATCTTGAGCTGCTCGAGGAGACGTGCCGCATCGCCAACGCGATGAAGCACGCCGGTGTCAAGAAGGGTGACACGGTCGCACTCTACATGCCTATGATCCCCGAGACCATCTTCGTGATGCTGGCATGCACGCGTCTCGGTGCCGCTCACAGCATGGTGTTCGCTGGCCTCTCGTCTGATGCCCTCCGTGACCGTGTCGTGGATGCTAAGACCAAGTGGGTGTTCACTGCCGACGAAAGCCGTCGTGGCGGCCGCACACTACCGCTCAAGAAGACGGTGGACGTGGCCCTGGAGGGTCTCGACTTCGTGCAAAAGGTGTTCGTGTTCAAGCGCACCCACAACCCGGAGGTGACGCTCAACCCGTCCATTGACGTCGACATGGAGGAGGAGCTGCCGCGTCACCGCCCGTACTGCCCGGCCGAGTTCATGAACTCGGAGGACCTCATGTTCATCCTGTACACGTCGGGTTCCACTGGTACCCCCAAGGGTATTGCCCACACAACGGCAGGCTACCTGCTGTACGCCATGCTGACGGCCAAGTATGCCTTCGACGTTCACGACGACGATGTTTTTGCTTGTGTGGCGGACTGCGGTTGGATTACCGGCCACAGCTACATTGTGTATGGTCCTCTTGCCAACGGTGTCACCACCGTCATGTTCGAGAGTACTCCGATGTACCCGAACCACGGCCGCTACTGGGACCTCATCGAGCGCCACAAGGTGACCAAGTTTTACACGGCCCCGACAGCCATTCGTGCCTTAATGGCTCGTGGTGATGCTAAGATCCGTGAGTACGACCTATCGAGCCTAAAGGTGCTTGGAAGTGTTGGCGAGCCGATCAACCCCGAGGCGTGGAAATGGTACTATGAGGTAGTGGGCAACCGCCAGTGCTACATCGCCGACACGTACTGGCAGACGGAGACCGGGGGCCACATCGGTGTCGGCCTTCCGGGTGCTATCCCGATGAAGCCCGGCTCGTGCTCGAAGCCGTTCTTTGGCATTGACTTCGTCGTGACCGATGAGAATGGCAATGAGATCACGGGAAATGATGTCGAGGGCCAGCTGTGCATTCGTTCGCCGTGGCCTGGCATGGCCCGAACGGTCTACGGTGATCACAACCGCTACCTGCAGGTGTACACGGCGTCTCACAAGGGTCTGTACTTCACTGGCGACGGCTGCCGTCGCGACAAGGACGGCTACTACTTCATCACGGGTCGTATTGATGACGTGCTTTGCACGTCCGGTCACCGGATTGGCACGGCTGAGCTGGAAAGCACGCTGGTAGGCCACAGCAACGTTGCTGAGGCTGCTGTGATCGGCATCCCGCACCGCATCAAGGGCGAGGGTATCTGCTGCTACGTCACGCTGGTGGATGGCACGGTGCCGTCCTCGGAAGTTGAGAAGGAGCTCATGATGGAGGTGCGGGCGAAGATCGGTGCGTTTGCGGCGCCCGATATCATTGTGATGGTGCCGGAGCTACCCAAGACGCGCAGTGGCAAGATCGTCCGTCGTGTGCTGCGCAAGATCTCGCACGGTGAAGAGGACTCGCTGGGCGACATGTCGACTCTAGCGGAGCCGGAGGTCGTGCCCGTGCTGATCAGCGCGATGCGTTCGGCTCTGGTGGGCAAGTCGCTGTAAGTTCCGTCTTGCGGCACTAGTGTTTATTGGCTCCCGTAGCACGGGGCATTGCTGGCTCGCGTTCCAGACATAGGATGAAGTTGCAGAAGACGTAAGTATGTGTTTCTGAGGCAGATCGCCAACGAAATCTACATGTAACAATATACGCCACGTTCAAACTGGAATACGCAACGACCTTCAACCTGCACCTGACCAGGGATTGGTAGTAGTATATCAAAAAGTAATAGTATATTATAGTACCCATGCCAGCGACATTGATAGTGATATATCCGTAGTAATCTGAAATTCTGGCGATATCAGTGCTAATATCACAGCTACTCTACTATTCTAGGAGTCGCTCATTCATCGAATATCCGCGCCTTAAACACGAGCATGAAGTGTGCCTATGTCGACTGCTGTTTTGATGACGTCGTGGAAACAGCCCCTGTAGCGTTTGCGGGCTCTTTGTCCACCACATTTGCAGCAATGAGCTGTGTACGAAGGCTGCACTCTCTAAAAGGTGAGGAGGCTCAACTTTCAACGATTTCAGCCTGGCACTAATACATTCGAATGGACAGGTTCTGCAGTCGCAAGTGCGTCGCCATCTACTTTGCTTTGGATAGCGGGTCGCAGTAGCTCGCCCTAAGCAACACTTCTAGAGTCTCAGTCTCGAGCCAGTCAACGTTGATTGGCCTTGCGCTGTGTCGTCAAACACCACTATTCTGGCAAGCGTGAATTCACGCGGATTTTAGCCAAGCTAAGCATGCGCAACAAACAGGGCGTTCGCGTCTGGAATGTTGAGTAGGTTTGCCAGCACATCGACGTGTGTCGGTGGTTTGCGGAGTGTGACCAGAAATGTACCCCGCGATCGCGAAATTAGCTCGAGTTTGGTTGGGACGTGGTTGCTCGACAGCGTTCCAAGAGCGAGTGTTTCGAGGTACCTTCGATATGAGTCCACTGCGCACTAGGAAAGACAATAAACGATCCCAAAGGCAGCGTATACTGCGGCACAATCGTCTGGAGCTCCAGGGATGGAAGAGAGCAAGCGAAGCGTTTGGTCATCAGCGTTAGTAGTGCTAATAGTAGTAATATTATCACTAATAATGATAATGCTGTCTTCAGAATGATAAAACTGACTTGAATGTCGCTTCAGGGCGACTCGGTCAACATTCACAGTACCGACCACTTTCCTGAACTTACCCATTTTCAGACCGCTTGTTCCCATTTTCGAATTTCGCGAACGGCCATGCCTGCTGGAGCTGGTCGCGGCGTGGCGTCTCTCGGACAGGTCCCGCTCAGCGCCGGGGAGATCGAGCTGTACTCGCGGCAGGACGAGGCGGCGCGGCGGCGTCGGCGGCTGCTGGCCGTGCGCGAGCAGGAGAAGCGCCTGGCGCAGCAGGTCACGGCTCGGTACCGCGCCAACCTGCAGGCGCTACAGAGCCGGAAGGCTCGCGAGACGCGGCGCCAGCTGAGCGCCGAGCAGCGGAAGCTGCTGACGGAGCTGCATCGGCGCTACCAGAGCTCGCTGCAGAGCATGGGCGCGGCGCAGCGCAACGCGAGGCAGAAGCTGCTGGAGCTGCTGGAGCAGGCCCAGCTGGAGCAGGCCAAGTGGCGCTACAATGAAAAGGTGGCGGGTAGACAGCGCACAGAACAGGCCCAAGAAGTGCAGCAGGAGGAGGAAGCAGTGAGGACGGCGGGGAGGCGGCAGGTGGAGCAGAATCTGCGGAGACTCCAGGAACTCAGTGGCCAGCAGAGAGTGCAGGCCAGTGAACGGGCGAGGAAGGAGCAGGAGCTGGCGCTGCAACGAGCTAAAAAGAGAGAGGAGATCGAGAGGCTCAGGAGGATGCAGAGCTCGGAAGAGGTGGTGGTGACCAAGAGGCCGCATGAGAAGGACGTGCAGTCGTACCAGTTTACGAGGACGCACTGTGTGACGCCAGCGCCGGTTGCGCTCGAGAGGCCATTGGTGACAGTGATTCGACATAACAAGAAGCACCCGACTGCGATGCGTGGAGAGGAAGAGGCGAAAAAGTATCGAGATGAGATGGACCGGAAACGGGAACGGGACAGATTGGTGGTGGAGGAGCAGGTGGAAACAGCGGAGGAGCGGGGGAAGGCTGCGTTGGACGATGCGACATCACGCCAGCAGGGGCAACAAGCACTTGAGTGGCTTGCACTCGTCGATAAAATGGAGCGGCGTCAACGAGGCCAGAATCTTGGAGCTGGCGATGAGTACCCGCTGGATGTTGTGGATGCAGATGGTAGAGCGGAAGATCCAGAGCGGATGGCAGAACGAGCGTTTGCGCAGTTGCTTGGCCTGGGCGAACAGGATTCGGTCGATCTGTCAGCTTTCTCAATTGAGACGGACGAAGACGCAAACTCTGCTGACTTAGCAGAAGCAGGACAAGAGCAAGCTGGTGGCGACGAGGTTGCCAAAGCGGACGATGATTATAGAGTCAAAGTGAAGGCTGCTAAGCAGCCGAAGCTAAGTGATTCTTTTGAATATCTTGGCGACAGAGAGACTATTCAATCCAGACCAAATGCTACAGGTGAACAACGAGTAAAAGCTACGCACGACGGTTTTGAGAAGCATACTGAAGATGGCGTTGAGGGTGGCGTAGAGCCGGACAAATGGGGTAAATCAAAAGCTAAACGGGGTAAGGATTTACCGCCTGAGAGTGCAGAGACACCTTTAAAGTCACGCCGTGGTGACGGAAAAGAACAGGATTTTGGCAGTATTGTGAAGATAGGCAGGGATCGATTGACAAGTGGTGGCAAGGATGTTAGCAGCGAGCTTAAAAGTGGAGATTATCAGCAGCCAGACCAGTTGAAGCACAATGGCACGAGCAGAGGACACGAAGACCAGTCCACACACGAGCATACAACTAGTGCGGCACGTGACAACAGGAGACGTCTACGCCATAGTTATGGCATTGTCGACGAAAGGCCTGAAGGAGGTACTGACAGCGAAGAGGACAATGTCCATTCTGACTATCGTCAGTCAGATGGTTCCATCGAGCGCTTAGAAAATCGCCTTCAAGAAGTTTTGGATCTTCGGATATCTAAACCTCACCCAGATCGATCGGAGAATGCAGTCGAGCGTCAGCGTGATTCAATGTCTTCAGCATCTTCTCGCTCAGAAAATAGCGAACACATTCTTCACCTCGATGAATCCACTGCATCTTCATCAAAAAGGGGAGGGAGATCTTCGCCACGGCAATCACTTAACGACAACGATGGCGCTCAAAATGCGGGCGGCGCTTTTCTGACCTCAAACGAGAACAGGCTTTCCCCTTTGTCTCTATCTGCGGGTTCAAGTGAACATGCAGTTTCTGTTGACCATCACAGCGTCTACTCAGTGAAGGAAAGACCTGATGTAGGCAAATTTGACTATTCTCAACCAGATCATATCGGAGATTCTCCACTTAGTTTGCGACAGTCCAGCGTGCGATCTTCCACGAATGGAGACAATCTGAATGGAGGTATGACTCACGATGCACCCGAAACTAACGCGAACGTCCAAGGCAATAGTCGTATTCGCGAGGATGTCAATGTGACTGAAGCTACATTCGCAAGAGAAGCGGATGAAGCCAACATCAATCTGCCAGGACTCTCAACTGCACCATCCAGAGCAAGATTTCACGGCAGTAGTGGCGGTCATTATGAAGCTGAAGAAATTACTCGCTTAGAAGGCCGTGTGGCGAACTATCCTGGCTCGGTAGCATCACAGAAACAAGGAAACCCAATGCTTCGTCAAGAAGAACCAAACCAGGTATCAGTTCCACATACGCAGGACCGTTATGGTGAACGCTTGTCGAGATCACGATTCGCCGAACACGATGAATACTTGACGTCAAGGTCACGTGTTGCTTCTGAACATACAAATTTGCGAGTACAGACTGGTGTACCAGAAAGTCGAAGCTCGGACATGGGGTCTATTGACCAAAATGCGCAGTCGTCAGAAGCGTCCTTTGCTCCCAGTCAGAAACCCCTTTCTCACCTTGGGCAGCAAAATGACGACAGACCGCTAACACAACGATTTATTCATGAACACTTCACGTCATTCTCTTCATCTGAGGTGATCAGTGATAATGATGAAGAGGAAAAGAAAGATGATCATAGCGCAGAACTCCTTCATCCGTCAACTGGTAGCAGTGAAACTCACCCTCCGTAAATCTAAACCCATACGATCGCTATCGCCGACAAATCGATCATCAAGCACGGAGAAGCAGCACTTCGGCTGCTTCGGTTGAGCAGTACTCATTACCACCTTCTGATACGCATAGTTCGTTCGACGATAGCTTCGATCGGCTACATCCAGGCTACGGTGAGGACAGCTTTGTGAACGAGTTGGTACCAATGTTTCCCAAACGCACCATACCTCAACCACCACGCTCCCTCGAAGATGAAGGTCAAGCATTGGAGCAGTATGACGTTCAGCTGGTGGCACCGAATATGAGTAGAATGCTGACAACGCAGCGGCATTCCTCTCTTGGTCGCAGCAGACAATACCCGGTTCATCAGGGACATACACGAACGCCCGACCTTGGGTATTCACGACGCGACAGTGGTGACCAGCCAACAGAACGGAGGACATCCGTGTTTTTCGGTGACCAGAGTTCTGCGGGTTCTTCTGAATCTGAAATTGATGCTAAAAGCGCGGATAAGTTTGTTGGAGAATCACCGGTGCAGCGAAGGCTAAATATTAGACAGGCGCCGAACGCATCGACTGCAATAGGTAAAGGCATGCAAACTTTCACTCACCGGTTATCTCGTGACGAGAGTGTCGACTCGCTGGCGGACGACTCCGTGGACAACTACTCTGAAATCTCCGAAAGTGCTTCGGGTGTTTCCAGTCTTGGATTTGCTGTCCAATTGCACCTTGCTGCTGGCATTACGCGGCGCCATGGTGGTGATAAAGCACAACGAGAAGTTTCCAACCGCATCAGTACCCCACGAAATATCCACGCGGAAGGTGAAGCCTTGTCCGAAGTAGAACACGACAGCGCTTCCGAGAGGAGCTATGCATCTGACTCGAGCATGTCGATGGATGCTCATTTCAACTATCTAGCCAACATGACCTCGGCGGTAGGGAAGTCTCTACCACTACATCTCCGGCTACCGGCTATGATTTATGGCAAAAAGGATATGAACAAGCCACCGGCACCGATGGCCAGGTCGTCCTCGTCTCCGTCCTCTGTGGATAGCGTGGACAATAAGGACCCAAGTGAAGCTCTAGAGGAAATCTCTCCTTCCGAGCAAAGAGCTTTTCTCAGTCCAGCGTGAGCGAATCCCTTGAAGAGCAGTACGTTTCACCGCGTCGTTCTGTGCAAGCACAACAGCGTCAAAATGAGCAGCGTGTACGTGAGAGCGATTCGAAGCAAAGGTCCCCTGTTGGTGGTGAGAAGACGTCGTCGGATGCTGATAGCAACACAAGTGAGGACGATATAGACGCGGAGAGAAGCAAGCGCCTGGCATTTGATAGCATCAAAGAGAAGGTCGCTTTGCTGCCCCCACCCCCACTAGGCTCGCTAGACATGAGCCAACCGCCATCACCTCTGCAGAATTTTGATCGCAGCTTGGTCGACTCTCAATCATCTTCATCACCGCAATCCAGGCAATCGGACAGCACCGAGAAAGACCAAACCCATCGTCGCCACGAGCGACGTCTCTACGAAGCCGAAGAAGAGAGAAAGCTCGGTGATTCTAGCAGTGGTAGTGGAGCGTTCTCGCCTAGTGATGCATCGTCTAGCAGTTCGTTCGCGAGCTCACAGCGACAGAGCCCAAGGAAAGCTGAACGAATGGTCATTCCAAAGAAGGAGGCAAAGGATGACGACAACGGTCGCAACGCTGGTGAAGAGGGATTTCACTAGCAGAAGCTTTTCAACGACGCCATCCGAGATTCCGCGATCGCATCGAGAGTCATCGCGACAAGTTAAGGCGTCAGAGAGAGAAACAGCAGAAGCAACAGCAACAGCAGCAGCGGCAGCAAGAAGAGGCAGAGCAGAAGGTCAGCAATACTACCAGAGGCGGCATCATCGCGCAAAGCCCTCGTGGACGTAGTGCGGCGAGCTCCCCAGCCCCACTGCCTCCGGCGAAACATAACCTCTTAGATCGCCTGGCTAAGGGATCCCGCGCTAAAATCTCGAGTCGTGAGATGAAAGAACGCAGCCGCCGACTATATCACCAACTTCCCGAGGTCGTGGAGCGCAAGCGCCAGGAAGAAATGGTTCGCAGGCGACGACAGCGTCTCGACGAACTGCGCGAGCAGGAAAAGGTGCGCCATGACCAGTTTTCTCTAGGCACTTCTCGATGGTGCTAACGATCTTGTGTGTTAACTGTCTGTTCATACTCAGCAACGACGTCTGCAGCAGAAGCAGAGGCGACAGCAACAACTACAACAGCAGTACCGCTGACCAGCAAGCAGCATAGAACTCTATCTCCCCAGTAAATTACTATTTAGTCGCGTCCAGTGCCGACCGTTCTGGTGCCCTCTACTGAGCTTCCCCCAGCATCTTCCTCATTGTTCTACTGGCGCTTGGGCGTCTTGTCGTCGTCGCTGAGGTCCGGAATCGTCTGTATCAACCACGTCGTCAATCTCCAGAGCCACCACCCGAATTGTATGAGATCGACATGGCAGCCTCACCAGATCGGGCTTAAGGATCGCGTGCATGGCGCTGGAGCCCGCGAAGAGCGAGCCCAGCGTCGCGCTGAACAGGATCAAGTACTGCTTGGCCGTCACCTTCATCGTGCGTCCCTCACTATTGACGATGACGCTCAATATGATTGGCCGACAACGTGGGGCTCATTATTGCTGAGCATTTCTATCGCACACAATAATAATTCTAAGCACGGAGCACTACACGACTAACTGTACATTGTGAAGAGCTCCATTGCTGCTGTTTAAGCTGCTGAGCGGTATGATGCGGACGGCGGTGCGTCACTTCGCCACTGCGGCGTCCAAGAAGACTCCGATGCCGACGGTGTCGAAGAAGCACCGGAAGCACAAGAACAACTTCACCAGGGCAGGCCTGCCGCTCATTCTGTTCGTGGTGGGCGGCTACGTAGCTCTGACGCAGGTGCCTGTGCAGGTTGTGGCCTGCAATTGCTGAGAGTTGCAGCTGACTGGAGATGACATGGGTGGCAGTTTGTCGGCGGCAAGTACGAGGCGCGCGATCATGCGATTAAGAGTCAGACGCAGCACTCGTTCGACTTGGAGGAAGAGCACAAGGTACGAAGCTGGTGATCGGCTTGGGACGCTCTTTGCTTGCTGGGAAGGAGGTTGGCAGCTGACGAGTGCTTTGTGTGGATTGTGCTGTAGAAAATGACCCAGAAGTTGGTCCTCGACGACTTCGAGCTCAAGCCGGTGCCCAAGGTCAAGGACGAGTAAATGCCACGACGACTCGTGCAGACCACACGAGTTACCTACCGTGCGGCCTGCAGAGTCATCATTTCATTTACTTATGCAGTTAAAGCGATGTGGAACTACTGTGATAACTTTGCAGCCTTCTGGGCAGGTAGCTAGACCACTCCGTACAGAGATCGAAGACCTGTAGTTAAAGAAATCAGCAGACTCATGCAGTTTTCTAGCGAGTCGCTGCAACATCACTCCACTACACACCTCTACAACAAAAACGTCCATCTCAACTAATAAAATCCTTCGCATTCCAACTTGTCAACATCAAGAAGACCTCTCCATCTCAATCGTACTTAATCGCCCTCCACCACCACACAGATCGTCACTGCATCGTCAGATACAAAAAGCGGCCACGTAATGGCGACGTCGACGCGTTCGCGACGGGCGTTGGAGCCGCCCAACGCCCCCAGCCCACCACCAGCTTCTTCCTGATCCTCGTGACTCTTATCACCTCCATTGTCGCCTTTTTCCTATTAAAACTGACGCCAACCCTTGACAATATCGGGAATGTCAACGCCGACGACTTCCTGTCCTACGGCCCCATTGACGTCGTCTACACGTGGGTGAACGGCACCGACCCGCGCTGGAAAACGGAGAAGGAATTCTGGCACAAGCACTGGATCGCCTCGTTAACAGGCCAACCGCTGCCCGTGTGGGGCCAGGACGCCACCGTCAAGGGCAAAGACGACTCCAACTCGGACAACCGCTTCCGGGACAACGAGGAGCTGCGCTACTCGCTGCGGTCGCTGGAGAAATACGCGCCATGGGTGCGCCACATTTACGTGGTCACAGACGGCCAGATCCCGTCGTGGATCGACATTGAATCCCCTAAGCTCACTATTGTGAAGCATCGAGATATCTTCTCCAATGAGTCCCATCTACCGGTCTTCTCGTCGCCCGCTATTGAGTGGAACTTGGACAATATTCCAGGACTCAGTGACATGTTCTTGTACTTTAATGACGATGTGTTCCTGGGCTCGGCGATCAGACCGGAGGACTTTGTGAGCCAGGCGGGCGTCCAGAAGGCCTACTTTGCGTGGGAGATCCCGCTGTGCTCGAACAGGTGCTGGGAGACGTCGCTGGGTAATGGACGATGTGAGAAGGAGTGCAATGTGACCGCGTGTGATTTCGATATGGGAGACTGTGGATGTGACGTGAACCCGATGACCGGGGCCGTGTCGTGCGATGCCGACAAGATTGCCAGCATCTTGGAGATCCAACCGAAACCACCAAAAATCGGAACTCATTTGTGTCAAGGAACGTGCCATTATCAGTGGCTGGGCAATGGTGTCTGCGACCGCACGTGCAATGTCAGCTCGTGCGCATATGATGGAGGTGATTGCCGTGTGCGCAAGCAGCCAGTGGGGCGACATGGGCACATTCCGGATGATGACTATGACGCGGACGAACTATCTCCATTGGTGCGGGACCTCTGGTCGGCGGATATTTCTTTGAATCACACGCTCGTGCAAGTGCCTCTGG
Source organism: Phytophthora constricta (assembly GCA_011947335.1). NCBI lineage: Eukaryota > Oomycota > Peronosporomycetes > Peronosporales > Peronosporaceae > Phytophthora > Phytophthora constricta. The sequence continues at coordinate 27,585 of JAAVTI010000942.1, forward strand.
AGGTAAATGCCACGTACCTGAATCTCACTGAAGCCTTTGGCGGTGCCAACGGAAGTATCTGGAGTGCTGCGCATGACAACGAGGAATTGATTCGCTTCGCTTCGGTACATGAAAAGGAAAACGTTTTGCTGCTCGTGTTTGGCCGCGATTCTGACGCGAATTCAATGACAAGTAGTGTCGAGATTTCAGTCGTTGGCGAAAGTGCCGGTGGGGTCCCCTTCAATTGGATTTCTCACTTGTACGCGGAAAGAAGTTCATGGAAGCTCCTCCGATTACTGTGAAATACCCCGTTCAAGGCATTGACGTCGAGGAAATTGCCAGTGGTGTGTTTACTTTCGAGAACGCGAGCATTCGCCCACACCACATCCGTTTGCCCTTCGGCTTTCGCCAAGCCACTTTCCGCACCAACTTTTATGGTGATGCTATTGACGACGGGGAAGAAACCGATGCTGCGGCTGCAGGGCACGGCGAAGAGGAGGCTCTGTCAGAGTTATCGATTTACGACGAAGCTGATGTTGCAGCATTGCTGGCTGGAAAGATACCTCTGGTAGAAATATTCCTTCCGTTCAATATCACCGGCAAGAAGTTGGATGGTAGCGATGTGTTAAACCTTGGGTGGAACCTGGACCTGCGGTTGCACGACGATGAAAACGATTGGGACTGGAATGATCACGCTATCTGCCAGCTGGAAGTTCCAAAGAAGAAGCCAGCTCCAGCTCCTGCCAATGAAACTATCGATGAAGTTACGGGTGATGCTAGTGCCGATGATAAGCTAGGTTCCTCGGCGGGGAAACCCACACTGATGGCGGGGTTACTACCAGTATCGAAGATGCTACAAACCAGGCAAATGACGGACAGGGACAGGAACATGTTGAAAACCATGAGAGTACTGGGTCTGATGGCGAAGACGATGAAGAGGATGATATCCCTAAGTGCCGTCTTACTGAAGACAACCGTGGCATGATCGTTTCCGTGCGTGTTATCACAAACCATGTCCGCAAAGTGTTCTCGGCTGTTGACGGGATCGAAGATGAAGAAGGGGAGAACAGCAGCGATGCGAGTGCTTCTGAAGACTACAGCAATCAAGCCGTGCAGCAGCTAGTCGAGGAGTGGGAGACAAGCCCGCAGGTAACTGATGGCCAGATCTGCTTCTTCGACACGGATCGGTCGGATCCGTCACGTTACCGCTATTGCTTTGCTCTAGCCATGGGACACTTCCAGTCCCATGAGGTGGAAGTAGTACACAAGCCGACGCTGCATGCGCTGCTGCATCCGCCCAAGCCCAAGGTGGTGTATACGCCATACATTGGGGACGACCCAGCCCTTCTGGAGCTGCTAGACCGCTGTATCGACACCACAAGACGAATAATTGGTGTTCGCCCTCGGATTTGCTTCCCTAATGAGGTACCTATTCCACGGCCTATGAAGGATAAGCCCAAGGTGGAACTGCAGACACAAAAAGAAGAAGAAGGACGCCGACTCGCTTGTGAAGCGCAGCGCCGGAGATTGGCGCAGCGTGAACAGCGCGAGAACGAAGATAAGGAGATGGAAGCGCAGACTAACGGTGGTATCCTTGGTGGACTCCGTCGCATCGTTGGAAGCATTAAGTCAGCGGTGGGACTCAGCCATGTCGTGCCTGCGAATGAGACCCTGGACGACATCGAGTACGAGGATGTTTGTGGACCAGCACCTCCTAGGAAAGAGAAGCCACCAGTCACTCTGAAGACGGCGCAGGCATTACTGTCGAAAGATACCTTTGGCGACTCGCTTCGCTTTGTGAACAAGCTGTACAACCGCGCATTTGGCAAAGTCAAAGGTAACGAACGCCGTCGCGTGCCGTCACACATGCCGTTCTTGCTGCAGAAATCAATCATTCGTGAAATCAAGGACTACTGGAGTAATGAGATCCAGGCTACATCGGCGCATCGTTTTCGCCACCCGGAAGACATGCAGTTCAGCTTCTCGTATTTTCACTACCTGATTAACCGCGATGAGATTCACCCCCACACGCTAGAAGAGGTGTGGCGAGAGTACTTGGATGCCAACAGAAACGGCATTTTAGATGAAAATGAGTTGCTGACAGCGGCGAGTCTCGCACACGGCGATGCGCCACCTGAAGATTTTGTGAAGGAGGTGCGCGAGTGCGTACAGCCTGAAAAGCGTGAAAAGGTGCGCGAAATCCCGACGGCTGAAGGCACAGTGAGGCTCAGCGAGACGCTGACGCCGTACGTCACACTAGAGCACCTTCAGCGGTGCCCGTCCGTGGCGGACGCTTTGATCCGCAACGTTCGGTACGAGTCCAAGGTGGAGCTGATGTCGGAGGATGAAGTGACGTTCCACATGCTGAGTGACAACTTTAAGTTCGCGTGGAAGCAAATGATGGGCGCTCGCGCGCGGCGAACGAAGTTCGTGTGCATTAACGACGATATGAAGTTCCCGTCTACGGCTGTCAGCCAGATTTTGCACGAGCTCTTCCTATCGATTTGGCCCAAGCGCTCGCAGTTCGAGCTGCCGTTCCACCTCAAGAACCGCTATGATCACATCGACGAGTATCATGACGCCCAGACGCGTCGACAAATTGCTGCTGGCATCGCTGCGTTTATTGTGTTGCTTGTGGCTTTTGTCTTCCGCGCTGAGCTGCGTGCAATGTTTGGTTTCCAGGACATTGCTCGGGCACGCGCTGCTTCGGCCTCTCAGCTAACACACGAGTTCGAGCAGTCCCAGCAGCAGGAGGGTGAACAAGAGAGTGAAAGGGACGAGAAACCGAAGGCGGCAGAAGTCGATGAAGATGCCACAAAGAGTGCCTCCAAGAAGAAGCGGCCTGCAACGGAAGTGGAGAACTAGAGTAACGTAGATGAATGCAATACGTGTGGTTGGCATATGACGTTGTTTGTGGGGTTTATGCTTTTGGTGCGAAATAATGTAAAGAAGGAATCGTCAAGGCCTCGCATAGCTTTCTTTCTCCATGCGTTGCAGTGCCTTGGCTGATAGCTGGACATACATCGCGAGTCTCCTCATCTTTACGACAATGAAGGTGGCGATTCTAACGAGTAGCAAAGAAAATAGAGAGAACCTTCTTCCAGTACCTCCACTCCACTAGTGTCTTGTCCACGCTTCAATCGTCACTTAAGCACTCTTGCAGATCAGGAGACCGGGAATTAGGACGCCAGTTAAGCCGACGCGCGCAGGAAATCGATCGATACACAGAATACGCAGTGAGAGAGAACGTCGTCCATCGGCGTCCCTTGTAGCTCCGCCTGCTCTTCGACACCAGCCCACGGGATAATGAATAATAGAACGGAGAGGTGAGAGGGGGAGGGCTGGCTTGGCTGGGCTTGGCTGTCTATGGAAGGGACCGTCGTTCACGACCCCGGCTGGAGACTTCTCTCCCAGCCTAGTACACGTCCGGGGCTGCTGGTAGTTGCCGTTCCCGGCGCTGTTGCTGGTCTGCAGGTGCACTCGGAGCGTGTAGTTGGCCTGCTCCATCTTCCTCATGTGCTCGGCGGCCTGCGTGGCCAGCTGCTTGAGCGCGTGGTTCTCCTGCTGGCACTCGTCCTTCTGCTGGCTCTGGATGGCGATGGCTCTCTTCAGCAGCTTGTTCTCTCCGTGGAGCCTCTCCAGCTCCCTGTCCTGTCCGTTGCCGCGCTCATGGGCGTGCTGCAGCTCCTGTCGGAGCCGTTGGAAGTCCACGTCCTTCTTGAGCAGAAACTGCTCGTACTCGGCTCTGATTCGGGCCATCTCGGCCTGTTTCACCTGCTCGAAGTACTCCACGTGCCTCTGACTGTACTTGGGCACGTCTGCGTCGTCTGGGGCGTCGTCGGCGCCGCCGCTCTCGCCCACACGGCAGCGTTTCTTGCGGGAGAGGTCAAACGAGTCGGTCAGGCGCGAGCGCTTCTTAAGGCCGTCAGGGTACACTAGAAATGGAACGACCACAAACGGATGGAAGAGGAGACGTCAGAGAAGAGTTTGAGGGGTGGCATGTGGGCAGGAGGCCAAGGGGAGGCACCTGGGGACGCGGCGATGGAGGCCATTTTCACGGTCGGGATTGTGGTTTACTATGGGGTTTTACTGTGAGGCGGAGAAAGGCGAGGGGCGTTTTCCACGATTTGGAGAACTTGGAGTTTGTATGCGGACTTGGGTGCTCTTGGGTTTTGTATGCAGAGCCAGGGACGGCTGGGAGAGGGGCGCAGGTTTCTAGAAGGTGAGCCGAAGGTGACGCGAAAAATGGAGGAGGAGGGATTAACCAATCGGAGCAGAGGTCGCGATTAAGTACGAGTTGACTTGCTACTTCAACTTAGTCTGCAGTGCAGGTTGGTGTCATCCGAATGCTGTCAATGCGCCTTCATGTGTCTCTCTATCTTTCGATAGCAGAGCGTTCTACTCCTTTTTTTAACGACAGCGTCACCAGACTCATGTTGCTCTTCGACCACGAATGCAGCAGCCAGCACAGCAACTTGCCGTGTCGCTAGTTGCCGTAAAAGCTGGCGGCGTCCATGGGCTGACCACGGCCACCAGAAACAACTGCAAGTCAGTTATCGTAGATGCGCTATCGAGAAGGCGCGAATGACGAATTACGCTCCGGGTGCCGGAGGTCAAGCCCTCCACCTCACTTCTCAACTCTCCACCTCGGCAGCAAGTTGGCCATGCCAACCTTTTACAGACACCATTTATAAGTTTTGAGAAAGGGATAGGGTGCATGAGCTACCAAAGCCAGGTGTCGATAGTAATTTGGTTGGGCAGCACAAAATAGTACTATAGTACTATTACTATTACTATTACTATTACTATAATATCTAGTAGTTTCCAAGATTTTAGTTCTCTTACTACTATAGAGCCAGTAACCCACGCAACTGCTCTGAAGCACTATTTTCTAATGCTGCTCGCAAGTACTATAGACCACCACCAAGCTGTAAAGATTGCGCTTGCTCACCAAGTTGTTGCTGTGTTTCTTAATTCACGTTGTCTTCGCAGAACGTTGGAAGCCTTGGTTGCAACTTCTCAGGTCTCGTTCTCATCAATATGTCCTTACGGGTAAGTTTTTATACTGCTTAGGGCAACGGTTGCGCCATTAGGCAGCTTCTATCCATACCGTGCTTTGCGTGCCGAACCCTCGTTTTCTCACTTTGCAATTTCCTTTGCATCTCTTAACCCGACAGTCTCTCCTGTACTCTGCCGCCCAAACCGACACCGATGATGTGTGCGTTTTCCAACTGCTTCAATCCTGAGCTTTCATCTACATATTCTTGGTCTGTCTGCCATCACGGGGTGCACCACCTGTGCTTTAACGAGCTGTTTGAGCCCTAAAAATTGCAGTGCGGTAAGCTTACTTCTAATCTTAAACATCTACTACAGCGTGGTGTCCGTCAGTCATCAGTCGTCGCCAAAAATAAGAGGCAAATCCGCCCTTCCCATTGAGCGCAGTGAAGGCGGCCCCCATTCGCAAAACAACCCTTTTTCTGCCAAGAGGAGCGAAGGCGGCACCGATTGGCCAAAATGGTGGTCTATATATGCATTTTTTCACTCATTGCCCAAATGGGCGACTTAACCTGCCAGACCTGCGCTGCCCGAGTGGAGCGCCCCCGCTAGACCTGAACGGTCTGGGGCTGCAGCTCAGGCAGTGTGCTTGCCGTGAGCAGCTCCTGGCATGAGAGGCCTTCGCAGTGCACCATGCTAGGACGGCGGCGCAGCGCCGCATCGTGTGCGCGGACGGGCCGACGCCCAGGAGTTCTGGCACCGCAGTGCCCTCACCTCCCCCAACCGGCGCGAGCAGAGCGCGGCCGAAGTGGCCGATACGGTGGGCCAATTGCCGCCGCCGTTGCCGCATCGCGATGTTCGTGATCCCCGCCAGGAGCGCCGTCGTCGCCGCTGGCAACCTCGCCGCCGCTACCGTCACTGCCAGCAGCAGTAGATTGGCTAAAATTACAACGTCTTTCCATTAAGTATTTTTACTTGCGTATCGTATGTAAGTATGTGTCCTACATACGATTAAACTTATACGGAATATTACGGTGGTAATGCAATTTTTGCCCCGTTTTCAAATTTGGCAAGGGCGCGACATCGGACTACGCAAGGTACGCTACGTGTATGCATGTTACCAATACCCAAGACCCCATAAACACAGATAGTCCGAGGCTCCTGGGGCTGTTGTAGGGGTATGTATAGTCCGGTGCGGGTTTTTCCCGCCCGGGGTCGCCGTGCTAAGGGGCTACGGCCCACAGTCTACTCTGCGCGAGAGCATATATGGCAATACCCGGACTATTGGCCATAACCCTACAACGAACCCGTTTCAGAGCCGGCCTCTGGCCAAGCCATTTTAATTAAATGTGCCAAAGGATATCGCACCTCCAGCTAAAGTGCTGCCCAGCTGCCCAACCCTGGGGTACCGACTGCACCATTTGCAACTAAAACCGCTCCAGGCCGCAAGGTCTGTGACTGCGGGAAAAGTGATCGGCGTAATTTGATGGGAGAAAGCACACCCGGGTGGCACGAAGATGTCCCAAGTCTCAAGCTTCGATGAAGAAAGACCGCTGCTATGTGAGGTGTACTTGGACTTTATGTCTAACGTGTCACGTTACTCTGTTTCGTGTTCGCAGTTGCGTATGGCTAGAAGCAAACGGAAGCGCACGCGCGCTGACATCGAAGAAGCTTCGCCTAACGAGCGCGTTAACCCTTCAAGCCCCATATGTTGGCCCTACCAACATAACGGGTGTATTTTTTTCCCAGATTTTTGCAGCGTCTCTAATATGCTGGCAGGGCCAACATGTTAGAATTTAAACTTGGATTTTGTATTGGTTTTTGGCTAATAGCGAAAACAAGAGTGAAATAAACGGGTGATACACAGGTGTAGGGGGCCTTGGTGAGTGGCCGGTACATTGCAGGAAGGTAGAGGGTACAGGGAAGGGGACCGAGAGCGAGATGGGCAGTCCGAGATTGGTGGCTGCGTTTACCTCTCATTTCCAGATTTGCCGGACGAGACGCAGGTCGATGGTGGCGCCAGCAGGTAAAGCGCCAAGTGTCGGCGGCCGAGAAGAACCTCAACTAGAGGTGCACCATCGAGAGCGCCACCAGCGCCACACCCAATTGTCTGAGCAGCGTCAAGCGTTATCAAGTTTTGATCAGCATTGCTCAAGTCTGCTGCAGGGACAAGGAGACAGATGCGGGTGATGATGCGGTGGATTCGAGGTCAAGGACGACAGAATTGGCAGCTGAGGCTAACGGGGTGAGGCGAGTGAAGAGGCCACCATGTGTAGACCTATACCTGCTAACAAGGTGACCCGTGTCATGACAGGGGTGCAGCAGGATACGAGAGCTGGAAACGTGCCGTTGCCAGATCTGTCCGCAGCGCGATGAACACTAGATGTGCCCGGTGGAGCTGAACGCTGAATTGATGAAGCCAAAGGCACAAGTCCTGCATCGACGCTAGTTGCGAAGGAGGCATCTCGGAGTGCTAATCGACCTGATCCATCATACAAGCCAACATCTGATAACGTCGGTGGTCCGACTCCAACATCGGCTCCAACATTGCCTTCTCCGTTGTTTCAAGAGGGCACGATAAACAAAAGACTTACCGTCTGCAGGTCGTGTACAAAAGCTGAAGAAATACTACCGTTGACTTTTTTGGGCTCGTTGACATGATCCTGGTAAATGCGTTCATTGTGCACAAGTATCCTATGAGGGCGACAATTTAGAAGGCTCGTGAGCACCATAATTTTTTCAAAGTCGTACGAGCAGCTACTAGCAGTCCACAAAGCCAAGTTAGACGAAGTTGAGGCTCTTACGCTTCCAGATTTGGCACAAAATGGAGCGGTCATCCTACCACGGCTCAGAGTGAATCACCGCGTGCTGGATCGGCAGCCAGGCTCAGTACGCAAGCGATGGTGCCACTGCGTCGACATGAGCGAGGGTATGACAGCGTGGAGGACGATAGAGGCGCGACGACGGCGGAGAAAGCGCGACAGACAGCGGCGATGAGAGCGCGGTGGACGACGGCGACGTGAGAGCTAAGATCGGCGGATCTGAGGCTGCTATGGGGACGCTAGCAGTGATGACGCACTGGATAGTGCTGAGTAAGCGAGGGATGAGTGCCTGAATAGCACCGTTTCTTCTCGGTTTCTGCCTTGTAGTGATCGACAGCACACAATTGAACGTCGTTCTGATTGGTTTGATTTTCATGTGTTTTTGGAGTGGGAAAGTTCTGTGCAGAGACTGAGTCGTAACTGTAAAAGGCCAAATTTCATGTTGACTCATCCAACATATCATGACATTGACATGTTGACGAGCTAGCATAGGACTCAATATGTTGGATCTGGCACACCTATGCTCTGATGGACCTTCCACTTTCACCCGTCTTTCACACGCACCAATTTCGAACTTACGGATGATACATACACATGTCTATATAAAACTATGTTGGAGCTCCAACATACATATGTCTATATAAAACTATGTTGGAGCTCCAACATAGTGAAAAAACATACCCCCACTTTTGGCCGGGGCTTGAAGGGTTAATGCTACACCAGCTACCCTAGAGGAAAGGGCGGTAAAGGTTAAACGCCAGCGAAAGCGACCCAACAAGCGCTACAACTTGAACAAGGAGCTGGAGGCACTCAGTGTCGAGGAGGTGCTGATGTTGTTGCTGAGGCTGCTCCCGCAGCGGTCATGTTTACGATTTCCGCCACGGACACGACTACTTTTGAGCAAGATGGAAAACAAGAAGAGGACGACGCCGAAGTACACCAGCGCCGCTATGCAGATGCAGTGCTCGCCCAAAACACGGAACGAGCCAGAGCTCGGAGAGTCAATATGACCGCATCTCAGAAACGGCGAGCGAAAGTGATGGCAGCAGAGTACCAACGGAATCACAGAGCACGTCTTCACGACGAAGAACGCAACGCAACCCAAGCTCTAGATCGTACGCGACACCGGACACGGCGGGCCCTTTTGACTCAAGAGGAGCATCATGAGGAGGGAGTGCGCAATCGTGAAGAATAGCAAGCGCGCCGCGATGATCTTACACAGGACGAACAGGAGAGTATGCGTGAGTGCGATCGGCGAGAGCAACACGCGCGGCGTGTTCGTCTGACTCAGGAAGGAGCAGAGGGTGAGAGCGTTCGGAACCGTAACCAGCACGCAAACACACGTGCACAGCAGACCGAGGAAGAGCGCGAGAAAGATCTAGAGGATAGGCGTATTCGCCGCAAGGCGGTCCACCACCGCCACGCGCACTCAAACCACGAGGACTTCCGTGTGGATATGGTTACGGGCGCCAACGTCGCGGATGGACATCATAAACTACCCACCACGACGGTCTGCGGATACTGCAACGCTTCGAAGTGGCCGCAAGAGTCCGAGAATGCGTACTGTCTTAGCCCCCAGTGCTTACGGTTGTATATTACAACATCGCTTTGAGCACTTTTCATAACATGTTGTAAAATACAACATGTTAAGGCCGGCTCATTTCGCATAGTTTGTGTAGGTTTGCACGCGGGTAGGTCAAAATCCTACAGAAGGTTATGGTCGGAGAGATGGGCAGCACAGTACAATCACCGAACGCGAATTTTCACCCAGACTGATTGCTGGGACTGCACACACGTGTCAAAACCAGTCATTCGAGAAAACTCGCGGAAGGAGTAAAATGGCGCCGAGGCGCGATACCCGCCGCGATTCGGAGGCCTTCAAGGCGCGGATAGAAGGACTGGGACCATACGAATGATGCCGCCTCGTCGCGGCGCATCGTGCGTTTCTCGCTGGCGAGAGAGACACAGACGCAGACTTCGAGGAGACGCCCTCACCCCTGCCAGCTCGCGGCACGCCTGGACGAGTTCCCCGCCCCGCTGGAGAACCGCCGCCACCACCCATGGGTACGATCGCCGCCTACCGGACGCTGCTGGAGAAGAATAACAAGGACGCGCAGCAGAAGGGAAAGCGCCCTGCTGCAAAGCCGGCGGCTGCAGGTCCTCTCAAGAAGACGTCGAAGAAGGAGCAGGCGCGGATCGCGAGAGAAGAGAAGATTACGAAGGAGGCGAGGGCCGTGGCGCGGGCTGCAGCGGCGATGACCCGAAAGAAGCTGGCGCAGATGAAGGAGCGACGCCGTCTGGAGGCGGAAGAGAAGCGTGGAGCCGCTGCGCGTGCTGACGCCGTAGCGCATGGAGAAGGAGAATGGTTCGTCGGGCAAGAAGAAGCCGAGCAGCTCGGCGAGCGAAAGGGAGGGTCTGCAGGCAAGAAGAAGCACCGGATCAGCCCTCATGTGCCTGATGAAGATGACGCAGCTGATGAGAGGGCGGACCTGTCTTCGTCGACCGGGTAAGTTCCAATGTTTTGAACATTTGATAGCCTCAACTAACGCGTGTTATGTGTGGGCAGGGATGGATCCGCTGTGGAGACACCGACTGCATCGACAGCGCAGGGTGCAAACAGCACGTTCGACTGCTCGGTGAGTGATGTGTGTGATGTTGTATTATACAACATGTTCGATTTTCTAATGTTGGATATACTGTATGTCGTGGCAATAGGACTTTGGATTTGAATTTGCTGCTCGATAGTGACGTGTCAGATGCCGATGTGGCGGAGGTAGCAGAGCCAGCTGCCGCAGATACTGGCATGACGTCCGAGGTGGAAGGTGACAGCTCGGACTCGGAGAGCTGGTATGTGGAGCACGCAGACGACGTCGATTCTGCTGCTGCTCGAGAGGAGGACGGAAGAAGAACTTGATGAAGACGTTGGAGATGACGAGCTGGACGGTGGCGCTGAGCAATTGCGCCACCGCAAAAACGCGTACAAGCGGATGGCGAGGAAGAGGCTGGAGGAGGACGTAGTCAAGCTGCCGCAAGATTGGCAAGGTACTATGGACAGCTGGAACAAGCTGACGCAAGAGGAGATGGCTGTGCTTGCGCAGGACACGAAGGCACTTCAGAAGGTGCGCGCGGAGGTCTGGAACTGTGGTACGTAAAACTGTCTGCCATGTTGTATTTGCGATAAGACTAATATTGTTCATGTTGTATATGACAACATTAGATCCCGATACATTTCCTGATACCAGCCACTATCCTGGACTGTACAGCGGAGACTATGGACCCACTGAGGAGGTGCCCGCGAAAGCGGATTCCCGCTAGGCTTATTCTTTTTTATGCCCAGGTCTTTGTGGAGCAGGATTGCTGTGGAAAGCAATCGCTTCTACCACCAGCATCTAAACGATCGAGTGTAGTGGATGTATGAAAAGCAACGTGCCGCTGGGAAGGACTTTACCCGTGAGCAGGTCATGGATGCAGAAACAAAAAAGCACAAAGAGATCAAAGGGCACGAGATTGTTCGCTGTTTGGGACTATTAGTTGCACGCATGCTGTGCCCTCACTCACGACAGCTCTCCGATCACTTGGCGACGTCAACCTCCGGTGCCATTCCTGTAGGAACGTTTAGGAGATACATGTCCAAGGCACGATTTGGCCGGATCATGCAGAACTTGCACTTCTCGGATAATGCAGACCCACGAGCAGAAAACGATAGAGCATGGAAAGTCAGGCCAGTCATTCAAAAGTTGCAGCAGACATTCCGCGCAGGATACAACGTACCTCCCGTTATGGTATTTGACGAGGCCATGATCCCATCACGAAGCCGACATAACGTGACGCGGCAGTACATGAAGGACAAGCCCCATAAATGGGGCACCAAGCTGTTCATGACCTGCTGTGCTAACACTGCTTACTGTCTGCGGTATGTGTGTTCACGTGGAGTGCTGTTTGTCTGTTTTTGCATGTGGGTGTGCATGTTGCATGGTGTGGAAAAGAAATCTCGCGGGCCCATGATGGGGTCCGCGAGATTTTTTGCTAAGTTGAACATGTTGTATATTGATCCGAGTTAGGTGACTCACATGTTGTATATATTGCTTGCCAGACTTAAAGTCTACTGCGAAAGGACCAACACCAAAGCGAACTCGGAGGCGACTCTCCGACCAAGTATTCGGCCGACCCAAATTCCGTCCCAGCTGCGGTGGTGCGGAACCTGCAGGAAGTGCTGCCGCCTCCAGAGCCCGGAGTGTTTCATGCCGTGGTGACGGACCGCTTCTACACCTCCGTCCAGCTTGCGCTGCAGCGCCTGAGCCGGAACGTCTGCAGCATCGGCACCATCATTGCGAACAAGGCGGGCTACCCCAACGAAGTCACGAGCGACCGCGCGACGCGCCCACCCGACGTGCCAAGAGGGGCCACGAGATGTTCGTCAGCAAGAACGTTCCGCAGATGACAGCGCTGCTTTGGTGGGATCGCATGCCCGTCCAGTTCCTCGCCACGGGTGCCAGCAGGACAATGGAGACTTGCGGTAACTGCTCTTGTACCGCAAAGTAATTCTCTCACACTAACTACTAGTTTTTGTATGCTCTGTCGAATATGTCTGCATAGCGAGACGACTGCGTGGCGGGAAAAGATCGTCGTCCCCTGCCCATCTATGATGCGTGATTACCACCGCTGGATGGGCGGGGTCGACATCCACGATCAGCTCCGCCTTCAGCGGTACTCCCTGCAGCTCACCATAGTCTTTCGCAAGTACTATAAGACGATATTCCTTGGCCTGGTCGACATGGTCATCGCCAATGCCTTCATCGTGTACAGGGAATCACGAAAGCAGCGCGGCGAGCCGCTGCTGACCACGCCAAGTTTTTGCGCCTTTTGCAGGCGCAGATGCTGGAACTTACTGCTAGTGACTTCGCCGATGTGGTAGGATATACTGCGGGTTCAGGAATATTGTGTGGCACTAACAGATCCTTTGCGTTGGTGCAGATGCTGTCACCTGAGACGCCTGCGCGCACTGAGACACCGAGTGCCGTCCTCACCGAGCACAAGCTCACCGTCTTCAAAGATTGGGACCGATTCGGCAAGGAAAAGGAGCACCGCAAGCGCCCCCAGCACCAGTGCAAGGTGTGCTCCTGCGGAAGCGGATGGTCGGGGAAAGGTGTGCAAGCCGCTTCTACTGCGCCGCCTGCAGCAAGGGCCAGAAATTGTAAGTACTGTTCTCAGCTTATTTCATTTACAGAAGACTAACCTTGGTTTGCTATGCGCGCAGCGTTTACCTATGCGACCGTGTTCGCCCGGTGCACTACCCGGGCAACACGCCACGTGCTTTCAGATTTGGCACGACAAGTGGAAGAACGGGTGAGCGCCCCCTCGTTGGCCGCGATATCCAGCTGCGCGACCTGGGGAAGAAGAAGCGCCGTCTTTCGCCCGCCAATCAGGACGAGGGAGGCGAGGACGAGCTCGAAGATGACGAGGCCGAGCATGATGAAGACGGGGATGAGCAGGAGGAAGGCGGGGCCGAGCAGGAGGAAGACGCGGACGAGTAGGCCGTCTTTGCTAGGACTGCTGCTAAGATCAATATATTCATTGCGTATCATTTGTGTTGTGTTTCGAAGTCGTGGCGACACGTCTACCTTTTGCATATCGATCTTACACAGTACGTGCATTTCAAGTAAAAAGGCCAAGTTAGCCATGCAGGATATACAACATGTTGAGCAACCCGATCTCAGCGTCGGCGTATTTGACAACATGTGTGGATAAAGCCGTGCGACGTGACCGCCCGTATTCTTCTATCCAGTTCAGAATTTCAAAAGTCAGCGTACTTTAGTGGAGCATATAAATTCCTAGTATAGTCTGGCATTAACATGTTGTATTATACAACATGCTCACGCCTTTACGGAACGGCGAAAATCCCGTGAGTGTTGGGGGTTAAAGGCAGGTGAAGCTTGGACCACTACGCCCCGCGCCTCCGCGCCTCCGCGCCTTCATGATTTGTACGGAGATACGGAGTTCCGCCGCCGCAGTCGAGCGTACAACCAGGTGTTTGCTTTCACTTCCATCGGAGCTTCTTCCAGCGACAACATAATGTTTCGTAATGTGAATCAGGACATGAACGTGGCGGGTCAACAAGGAGTTTACACGTACCGTGTCCAGGGAGCAATGGGACACTACATGGGGTCGACGGTACCACACATCAATCGCAGAACGGGAAAGAGGACGGCGCCTAAGTTTGCGCAGATCTACATCACGGATCCGGATATGCAGCAGCGTGCAAGACGTCGCCAAGGACTTTTGTCGACCTTAACATTGTTGCATTACAATAGATCTAGGAAATCATGACGCGACACAACCACTATGCGCAGCAATTCCTGAACTTCGGCGAGAAGTTGCGCACTGATCTCTCTGTAGGCAAGGACGTTGTCGACGTAGTCTACAAGCTCCACGACAAGGCTGCGAGACCCGGGACGCACAACTTGCCCAGCGTGTCAAAGGTCGCTGCTTAATGGTTGAAGACGGTAATCTTGAACGGCTCCGCGACTTAAAGCTCTTCACACGAGACCATCAGCCGTTGCGTCCGTTCGAGACTGACGCCAAGTACGACTCACTTCAATATCCGTTACTGTTTCCAAACGGTGAAGACGGATGGACCTACATCGATCAATACGCGGGAGGTGCTACAAGACGACACAACACGAAGATGTATCTGCGTGAGCACACTGCTTACATGCTATTTCTAGAAGAAAGATGATCGTTCAGCTCTTCATCAGAGCGGTCGACTCTTCCAGCAGTATGTTGTGGACCAACGCGCCAAGTGTGAACAAGAAAAGTTGCGTTGGGTGGCTACACACCAGAAAGACATCCGAGCTGACCTGTACCGAGGTGTCCGAGACGCTTTGTTAGACGAAAAAAACGCAACTACCCTACGCGAGGGCAAGGTTCTACTTTCGGGATTTGACCGTAGCACTGGTGAGTTGATAAACCCTGACGAGAGCTCTGGCGGCAACACACACTTCCTCAACCACATTGGTAATCTCATTGTCCTCCCTCCTACCCATATGGGGAGTTCTTGCTTCATGTTTAAGGCGTACCAAGACTCTATGGCTATCGTACGAGAATATAGGAAGCCCGACATACTTGTGACGAAAACCTGTAACCTGAAATGGAACGAGATTAAGGAGAAGCTCACGGACGGCCAGACCGCACAGGACCGACCGGACATTGTGGCACGAGTGTGGCAGCAGAAGCTACGGGCTCTATTGAAAGATGTGGACCAAGGAGTTATAGGACGACTGTTGGCGCGGGTCTATGTGGTGGAGTTTCAGAAGCGTGGTCTTCCCCAAGCACATATTCTCATCATCCTGGCTGATGAAGACACGCCACGGACCAGGAGATTATTTTTGACAAGTTAGTGTCAGCTGAGATCCCGGACAAAGACGCGAATCCGGCTCTTTTCGAAACCGCCATGACATGCATGATGCATGGACCATGTGGACCCGAGACACGACGTGCGCGTGCATGTAGGACGGCAAGTGCAGCAAAGGCTTCCCTAAACCATTGCGAGACGTTACGCATGCGAACCAGGACGGGTATCTGGTATATCGGCGAAGGATACTGCGTTTGGACAGGACATACGACAACGCCACGGCCAATCTGTGGGTAGCTCCCTACAACCCTTACCTATCTCAAAAGTACAATTGCCACATCAACGTGGAGGTCTGCACGCGATCACGGCGGTCAAATACCTGTACAAGTACGTCTACAAAGGGTCCGACAAAGCGGTTATTACGGTGGAAGCAGTGCGAGATCCATCCACCCAGCGCGAGGAACCAACCGAAATCCTGCGGTACTTGAACGCGAGATACATATTGCCCGTCGAGGCTTGCATACGGCTGCTTGAGCACGCGATTCAAGGGAAACACACTCTATAACGCAGCTTACAATTCACCTCAAAGATGGACAGATGATTTGCTTTCAGCCTTCCGATAACCCCGAACGAGTGGAAGAACGTGGAAGACACTCGTTTTTTTTAACTGTGTGCGAGCAAGGCCCCGGAAACCAGATTCCCAGTCCAGCTTATATCAGGACATTCCCAAGCAGTTCAAGTGGCATAAAGAGGAGGGTCCGTCGGACTTAGTATCAGGCTGCTATAGGTCGCTTGATCCACGTGTCTCCCAGAGACATTGAGCGATATTACTTGAGGGTCATGCTGTGGCATCGAAAGGGTCCCACATCGTATCAGGACCTGCGTACTGCGGACGGAGTGGTTTACCCAGACTTTCACGACGCAGCCATGCATGTGGGATATCTCGAGAACGACGTGGAGTGGGTTTCCTGCACGACAGAAGCTTCTGCTTTCCAAATGCCGTATCAACTTCGGCAACTGTTTGCGGCTGTTGTATTCCCACGTTACTGACGTTCGGGAACTGTGGGATAAATTCTACGACGAGCTAGCCAGGGACTTTGCATTCAAATACCGCGACATGGAGGGCCAAGCAAAACTCGACACAATCAAGTTTCACACGCTCAAGAGCTTTCGATACCTGCTGCAAGTTAGTGGGGGCGCCATACACGATTTTGATCTCCCACAGCTGAGCGAGTTTCCAGCGTTGGTGCTCGACTCACTCTTGCAAAACAAACACATCCGTCACGAGCTTGAGGGATACGACCACGAGGGAATCGGTTGTTGAGCGCGAAGATGAGCTGAATGAAGGGCAGCGAGCCATCTACGACCGGATCATCGGCGCCGTGGAGGCTCCAGAGCAGGGCAAGAAGTTGTTCTTCGTTGACCGCCCGGGCGGTACGGGAAGTCTGCTCTACTCAAGCAGAGCCTTGCTAAAGTTCGGTTGGCGGGGAAGATCGCAGTTGCAGTGGCATCGCGTCTCTGCTGCTCATGGGTGGTCGCACAGCCCACTCTATATTCAAGATTCCGATGAAGTTGGACGAGAAGGTAACATATTCCATCTACAAGCAGTCCAACTTGAGGAAACTGATCCAGAAGGCAGACTTGATCATCTGGGACGAAGCTGCAATGACCCACCGTTTCGCATTTGAGGTCGTTGATCGAACACTGCGCGACGTGATGGACAACGCCCAAGAGCCGTTTGGAGGCAAAGTTATCGTGTCGTCGGGCGACTTTCGACAGATTCTACCAGTTGTGGTGAGAGGAACACCAGCTGAGACGATTGACGCGTGTCTCAAGTCCTCCGTACTATGGCCCCACTGTTAGTAGGTTCATCTAACTGAGAAAATGCGAGTGCGTTCGGCCAACAACGAGAGCACTGCGGCAGAGCTTGCTGCCTTCTCCGAGTTTCTCCTTCAAGTTGGTGAGGGCCGACACGAGGTAAACCCTACGGTTGGTAGTGAGCTCATAAAGTCCCGCGTGATATGGTGATCGACAACCCGCCACCGGAGATTGACGAGGACAATGACATCATGCCAGATGCAGTCCCTTTTGGTCTCACTCGAATGATTGACACGATGTACGCTGATGTCAACAACCCCGACATTGCTACCGACGAGTACCTCGCCAGCCGGACTGTCTTAACGACCACGAACGCAATGGTGCGCCGTATTAATGGTGCCCTGGCGCAGCGCCTGGTAGGTGAAGCCCACGATTACCTTTCGACCGATTCGGTGGAAGACGACGCTGACGAAAGTTTCTTCGAGCAAGAGGTAGTGAACTCGATAAACATCAACGGGGTTCCGCCTCACAAGCTGACGATCAAGAAGGATGCTCCGATTATGCTGATGCGGAACTTGAACGCTGACCTCGGACTCTGCAACGGCACCCGTCATCGGGTGATCGAGCTCAAGCCTTACGTTATCCGTGCGAAGATTATGACTGGGGAGCGACGCGGACAGGACGTGCTGATTCCAAGGATCGTATTCATTAGTGACGACTCTTCACGCGAGTTCCCCTTCCGATTGCGACGCAAACAGTTTCCAGTCCAGCCCGCCTTCGCCATGACAATCAATAAGGCGCAAGGGCAGACGGTGCTCAACCTGGGGCTCTATCTGGCGTCGCCTTGCTTCTCCCATGGACAGCTGTACGTCGCTCTTTCAAGGGTTACCGCGAGGTTCAAGATCAAGATTCTGATCGAGTATCCAGAGGCCGAAGAGACGATGGAGTCTATACACACAACGTCGTGTACAGGCACATATTTGCGTAGGTGCCACGTACAGGGTAATACATTTCTTACGTATCGATTTGATGTTTGACTGATTAAATTAGTGAGTGAGTGGTCCACACAACTGGGACCAAACTTATACCCCCGCCACGAAGCTGCGACACTCGGCTAATATTTAACCAATGTTCTTGTCACAATTAGTAGCGCTCTCATTTCAATGTTGCAGTCCAGCAGGCGTCAGTCGACAAGCTCTCGGCAGAGGGCTTCACGCGCTTGCTTTTGGTTTGGCAAAATGACAATATGTGCTGGAGGCCGGAATAATTTTTAAGCATATGGACGTGTGTCATTGGTACCGGGAGGCGGGGCAGTCTTTTTCCCGTCGATCGCAGCTCTTGCGCGCGTCTGGTTGGGTCGAAGCACATCGAACGCCTTCCAAGGGCGTGTCTTCTCCACCGGGGCTTCGCTTAGAGTCCTTTACAAACCAGGAAAAACTATTAGACGGCTGAAATGCAGTGATTAGGAAGCACAACCGTGCAGAAATCCGTCGGATGGAGATGGTGACTGGAAGCGCTGCGATTCGCATCCTGCGATCTTCGAGGATAATGACGATCACGCCGTTTAGGTGGTCGACAGTAACTCGATAGTGTTACTACAGTAACACAACAGGCTTCCTTCAGGCTACAACGTAGCTAGTAGTTGGAAATTGTGTTGTGCCAACCTACTGGCGATAGAGTGGAAAATTTGATAGTACTATTAATCCCTGACCATAGCACGACAGGGGTACTTTCAAACAGTTTTGCATGTACTTTAAGAACAATAAAGAATTCGGCGCCCCACGCTTAAAAAGAAAAGCGCGGTATTTACACAGCACTACTGACCAAATGGTCGTTACAGTCAGGGCGATGTTTTATAGAACCCTGAGGGGTCGCTTATCTATCGGTGGCCGACGGATTCCGTAAAATACTACGTGTTAGAAAAGGAATTTTAAGGCGACGCTTTAGCTGCTCGGGCGCGGCAGGGATACATTATAATGGGAGGTGTCACTCTGACTACCTAGCAATTCACGGTGGCACTCCATGAATTTATACGTAAAAAGTTGTAAAACGTCACCGCTGTCGATGGTGCTGGGAGGGCGCCATTGATCGACGTCCGGCGGTGTGAAAGGCCTTTTAAGGTGGAGCTCACGATGCTGACGTGAGTGAGTTGATGCTATAGTGTGGATTTCACAGGAACGATTTTGTGTGGGACCGGTTTAATGAAAGCGTTCGTGGCTAGGCCCTCGCCCTTCGCGAGCTCATTGTGCAATTTGCTTCCTCGGACACTAGCTATTCCGGCAACCTGCAAACTGTTCTTCGCTCCACCGTCCCAGCGTGCACTTCCCAGGCTACAATGGACGTCCTCGATGCCATTCGCCAAAATGTGCTGAAGCAAAGGGAAGAGGAGGCTGTCAACTTCTTCTCGAGGGTCTCTGATCTGCGTGCGCTCATCTCTGCGGCAGACCCAACTCCTGACGTCAACATCAGTCTCAAGATGTACTGCCTTTCGTCTGAGCGTCTCAACGGGGAAAATGGGACGCGTGTCACCGTCACTGACGCCGGCCAGCGTGGTTTGTTCGAGGCCAACGTTCGAGGATCTAATGGAGGCCCACGCCCAGCAAGCGCAAACAGTACATCGCTCAGATTACTGTGTGGGATGCTAAGGGCAAGAAGTGGTACGTGCAAGGCTAATATGCAGTTCCGTCCTGGAGGCCTCTACGAGTTTCGTCATGTCGACGGAGTGATGTTCTATACCGACACTCCAAGTGGTCGCGTGCAGTACGACCGCGGTGCGCCGACCAAGATCGTCGAGATCCTGCTATCGACGAACAAGCGCAAGTCCAAGCTGCGAGAGACATCGAGCCTCGACTTCGCCATTGATCTCGGCAGCGGTACTCCTGATGATGCGAGTGCCCCAACGAGTGCGATGGAAGAATCTGGCGCTTCGATCCGCACGCGTAGCAGTGGTGCCCCGCGTGATTAAGGGCGCATCGGCAGCAACGACAAGAGCATGTGGATATGCGGAAGGTGCGCTGGTGCGCAAAGAAGATCTGGCACAATGAGCTCGATGATGGCTAGCGAGGGTTGGTGGATGAGACTTGATAGTATGCATATTAGGAAAACGAGGAGCAATTTGAATGAAGTTTGCTCTATAGCTGCTACGATCAAAGCTGTAGAAGTACGCGTTCAGCTATTTGAAGTTGGAGGTCATCTGCGCTTTTCAGTAGAATTGCATCATCCTTTCGACCACATTAACGAACAGTTGCTTCCAACGAATCAAAGTTGTAGAAGTTCGCATTCGTCTCTTTAAAGTTGGATGTCATCTGCGCTTTTCAGTAGAATTGCATCATCATCCCGACCGCATCAACGAAAGTTGCTGCCAACGAAAAACGTTGAGTGAGGAAGATCAGAGATATTTCAACGCCTCGTTGAAGTGCTATGAAATCCCTGCTGTGCATCGGTGGCGCATCTGGGTTGAGTGCGGATATGGCGTGGCAGCGACGGCCAAGCCTCGGACGAGCTCGGGCTAGGGGAGCTTAAGTATTTGGAGATTCAAGCTCGTAGAAAAACCCGCGAGCACAAAACTGGCAATTTTCGTGCTCGCTCCTTAAGTGCGCGAGCAACGAGCTCCCTGCCTGCAAAATGGCTACGTGCTCGATTTTGAAGTTATTTGGTCGGCTGCGTGCTCATTCCTGAGAACGCTCGATTGGTAAATATTGACCGAAGATATTTTGCAATCTTCGACTGTCATTGAAACACACTTAAAGCTGCGCCCAAGCTAAGCTCCGGGCAGGCTCCTTGCAAGGCCGGCACCAATATGCCGCCGGTGCATTCAGTACTCAAGCCACCGGTCGCAGTTTAGCAAGCCATCACAAATTTCCAGTCTGCAGGGCAGTTCAGGGTGATCCCCCACCGAATCTGAGACGTCCTACATTTTTAAGTGGGGGGGTCGCGTTGAATTTCGGGACGATAATGGAATGCTTACTACAAGGTGGGCTTGCCTCGCCGATGAATCCTGCAGAAACTCAGGGACAAACCTGTTCAGGATGTGCGCTGGAAAGACCTCTCGCGCTGCGCGGCACCTGAGGCTGGTGCACCACCTCCAATCACCGAAAAGTGAGGTGGAGTTAGCGGGGAAGCGAAAGCGAGATAACGACGTAGAGATGTTGCGTGCATCACTTCTCTTTACCAGGAATCCTGCCCGTCTCAACTTGCTGTTGGAGACCCTCAGGATAGTGAACCACAACTTACCTTTGAGGGTTGGGGAAAACGAGGAATCAAGACTTCTCGAAGCGCTAGTGGCGAAGCAGGAAATGCAGGCTGTCGTCAATGCTAAGCGTGTGAAGGAGTCTATCATCGAGCTGTACCAGTCGACAAAATCTGAGGTGTCGGAGTACCTTGCAGACAACCGCGAGAGCTACCCAAATTTCACGATCGTCGCCGATTTCTGGACGTGCAAACGACTGCAGAAATTGTTTTGGGGATCTGGGTTTATCTCGTCGACAAAGAGTGGCAATTTAACTCTGTCCTTATGGGGACGAAAAGTTTAATCCCACTTACGGAGGGATTCGCAGACCATTCAAGACGTGGCTCACGAAGATGTTGCAGGACTTCGGGCTAAGACCTAGTGATTTTTACGGAACTGCCAGCGACTCGGGGGTGATGTCAAGTACATGCTTCGTTCAGAGCTCAAGTTGAAGTGGGAATGGTGCTTCGCACACATGACCCACGCCGCTACCAAAACGTCGTGTGGAGTTGGCGGGAAAAAGAGTCGAGCGGCCAATCCTGACGTGGCTGAGTTGATCCGAAAAATGACACTGGTGATAACTCAAGTAAAACTTGTTTCAACAACAGGCAATTTATTTGCTGAGCTTTGCAAGTCTAAGACACAAGGAGCTTCGACCAGGCTTTTAGACTACTCGACTTCACGTTTCTTGAGCATGACCAACGCCATGAAACGTGTCCTCAATAAGTGGCCAGCCATCGTCGCGTGGTATGAAGAGCGAGGACGACAAGTATTTCGCGATCGCAAGCCTCTTCCCGAATTTCCCCTTGCAAACTATCAAACCGATTTGATTCAAGTGCTGTCAATTTTGACCCCGATAGCTGATATAAAGTTCAAGTGCCAAGCTGAGCGTGTGGAGCAGGTAGAGATGCTTATGGCTCTATACATGACTCGGATTGATGATCTACCATCCAGTCAACCAGTCCCTCATTATTTGTCGACAGATCGAAACCCACAATGGATACTTGCAAGCTCACTGACTCCCTTGGCGTCAAAAACGATTTGTTGCGCAATGCCCAGGACGAGCGATTTTCTCTCGGTATTATGAAGTTGGTAAATTTGCCACTTGCGATTTCGTGCTGGAGATGATGTTAAAGCTCCACCCAATCTTCAAGGACACACAGAATCTCTCAACCGCGCGGTTGTTATGTGTTGTTGCCAACATGGTAAAAGTTCTAAGGAAGCTGTGGATAGGTTGAAGGAAGTGACTGACAAAATTCGTTCAAACCTACTGGCCCTCTTAAAGCTAGTTGCAGGACCGCATGAAGCTGCTGAGGAGCAATCTATCTCATCTGGCGCACGTTTGAGTCGTCTGGAAGCACGATTCGCTCCAAGCAAGCAGGTCAGCAAATACTAACCGAGTCGATAAACGAGCAGAAGACGAGCTGGATAGATGGTTGGACGACACAGTTGAGATTCAACGCAACGAAAACATGACCCCAACGGAATCTGTGCTCCAGTTTTGGCAGAGGCTTGAGCAATCTGGCGAATATCGGATTATCCAAAAGCTGTCCGAGTTCTATTCGCGATTCCATCTTCGTCCTGTCAGATTGAACGCGATTTTAGTGTCAGTGGAGAAATGGTGTCGCCCCAGCGTACCAGTTTAGCTGGCGACAGCATCGACATGTGTGTCTTTTAAACCGCAACCCCGAGTTCGTGAACTTACTTCAATGCGAAGAGATCGCGGGGCAGCACCACTTATACGCTCGACCAAGCCTGCAGTTCGAATTTGATCCAGATATGTTCATGGACGATATTGACACCGACATTCTAGCAGAATTTGTGTCAAGTACCAACTTGAGCGACCTGATTGAAGAGGAGGTAGAGAAGTCTTCGCTGTAATTCATGAATACACAACTTGTTCACCGTTAAGTAGTTTTGGTTGTCCTTAAAAAATGTGGCTGTCTTACAAGCTATCACAGCTTGTCGTCGTTGTTGTCATCGCACTGTCTGTCGGAGCCGTGGTGACAGGAGACTCTTAAAGTACTCCTTAACCTTCTTGGATCGATACCGCAGGTGATCTGCAGCCATTCATAGTTGATGATAAATACAATATGGTACTCCCGGTCGTCGATGCTGCTCCACTTCTGCGGATCTTCATCTCCAAATTCCATCGGTACCAGGAGAGCACGAGTTATCCGTATTCTGAGCTGCGCTCGAATCCAATACTTTCCATGCCCCACTGCTACAAAATAATCCGTGTGTGCACTAATCGCTGCTGAACCATCTGCTGCTTCGACCAGGCTTTTAGACTACTCGACTTCACGTTTCTTGAGCATGACCAACGCCATGAAACGTGTCCTCAATAAGTGGCCAGCCATCGTCGCGTGGTATGAAGAGCGAGGACGACAAGTATTTCGCGATCGCAAGCCTCTTCCCGAATTTCCCCTTGCAAACTATCAAACCGATTTGATTCAAGTGCTGTCAATTTTGACCCCGATAGCTGATATAAAGTTCAAGTGCCAAGCTGAGCGTGTGGAGCAGGTAGAGATGCTTATGGCTCTATACATGACTCGGATTGATGATCTACCATCCAGTCAACCAGTCCCTCATTATTTGTCGACAGATCGAAACCCACAATGGATACTTGCAAGCTCACTGACTCCCTTGGCGTCAAAAACGATTTGTTGCGCAATGCCCAGGACGAGCGATTTTTCTCTCGGTATTATGAAGTTGGTAAATTTGCCACTTGCGATTTCGTGCTGGAGATGATGTTAAGCTCCACCCAATCTTCAAGGACACACAGAATCTCTCAACCGCGCGGTTGTTATGTGTTGTTGCCAACATGGTAAAAGTTCTAAGGAAGCTGTGGATAGGTTGAAGGAAGTGACTGACAAAATTCGTTCAAACCTACTGGCCCTCTTAAAGCTAGTTGCAGGACCGCATGAAGCTGCTGAGGAGCAATCTATCTCATCTGGCGCACGTTTGAGTCGTCTGGAAGCACGATTCGCTCCAAGAGCAAGCAGGTCAGCAAATACTAACCGAGTCGATAAACGAGCAGAAGACGAGCTGGATAGATGGTTGGACGACACAGTTGAGATTCAACGCAACGAAAACATGACCCCAACGGAATCTGTGCTCCAGTTTTGGCAGAGGCTTGAGCAATCTGGCGAATACGGATTATCCCAAAAACTGTCCGAGTTCTATTCGCGATTCCATCTTCGTCCTGTCAGATTGAACGCGATTTTAGTGTCAGTGGAGAAATGGTGTCGCCCCAGCGTACCAGTTTAGCTGGCGACAGCATCGACATGTGTGTCTTTAAACCGCAACCCCGAGTTCGTGAACTTACTTCAATGCGAAGAGATCCCGCGGGGCAGCACCACTTATACGCTCGACCAAGCCTGCAGTTCGAATTTGATCCAGATATGTTCATGGACGATATTGACACCGACATTCTAGCAGAATTTGTGTCAAGTACCAACTTGAGCGACCTGATTGAAGAGGAGGTAGAGAAGTCTTCGCTGTAATTCATGAATACACAACTTGTTCACCGTTAAGTAGTTTTGGTTGTCCTTAAAAAAATGTGGCTGTCTTACAAGCTATCACAGCTTGTCGTCGTTGTTGTCATCGCACTATCTGTCGGAGCCGTGGTGACAGGAGACTCTTAAAGTACTCCTTAACCTTCTTGGATCGATACCGCAGGTGATCTGCAGCCATTCATAGTTGATGATAAATACAATATGGTACTCCCGGTCGTCGATGCTGCTCCACTTCTGCGGATCTTCATCTCCAAATTCCATCGGTACCAGGAGAGCACGAGTTATCCGTATTCTGAGCTGCGCTCGAATCCAATACTTTCCATGCCCCACTGCTACAAAATAATCCGTGTGTGCACTAATCGCTGCTGAACCATCTGCTGCTTCGACCAGGCTTTTAGACTACTCGACTTCACGTTTCTTGAGCATGACCAACGCCATGAAACGTGTCCTCAATAAGTGGCCAGCCATCGTCGCGTGGTATGAAGAGCGAGGACGACAAGTATTTCGCGATCGCAAGCCTCTTCCCGAATTTCCCCTTGCAAACTATCAAACCGATTTGATTCAAGTGCTGTCAATTTTGACCCCGATAGCTGATATAAAGTTCAAGTGCCAAGCTGAGCGTGTGGAGCAGGTAGAGATGCTTATGGCTCTATACATGACTCGGATTGATGATCTACCATCCAGTCAACCAGTCCCTCATTATTTGTCGACAGATCGAAACCCACAATGGATACTTGCAAGCTCACTGACTCCCTTGGCGTCAAAAACGATTTGTTGCGCAATGCCCAGGACGAGCGATTTTCTCTCGGTATTATGAAGTTGGTAAATTTGCCACTTGCGATTTCGTGCTGGAGATGATGTTAAAGCTCCACCCAATCTTCAAGGACACACAGAATCTCTCAACCGCGCGGTTGTTATGTGTTGTTGCCAACATGGTAAAAGTTCTAAGGAAGCTGTGGATAGGTTGAAGGAAGTGACTGACAAAATTCGTTCAAACCTACTGGCCCTCTTAAAGCTAGTTGCAGGACCGCATGAAGCTGCTGAGGAGCAATCTATCTCATCTGGCGCACGTTTGAGTCGTCTGGAAGCACGATTCGCTCCAAGAGCAAGCAGGTCAGCAAATACTAACCGAGTCGATAAACGAGCAGAAGACGAGCTGGATAGATGGTTGGACGACACAGTTGAGATTCAACGCAACGAAAACATGACCCCAACGGAATCTGTGCTCCAGTTTTGGCAGAGGCTTGAGCAATCTGGCGAATATCGGATTATCCCAAAACTGTCCGAGTTTCTATTCGCGATTCCATCTTCGTCCTGTCAGATTGAACGCGATTTTAGTGTCAGTGGAGAAATGGTGTCGCCCCAGCGTACCAGTTTAGCTGGCGACAGCATCGACATGTGTGTCTTTTTAAACCGCAACCCCGAGTTCGTGAACTTACTTCAATGCGAAGAGATCCGCAGGGCAGCACCACTTATACGCTCGACCAAGCCTGCAGTTCGAATTTGATCCAGATATGTTCATG
>JAAVTI010000943.1:0-10728 GCA_011947335.1 Phytophthora constricta
GCGCGGCAGGGATACATTATAATGGGAGGTGTCACTCTGACTACCTAGCAATTCACGGTGGCACTCCATGAATTTATACGTAAAAAGTTGTAAAACGTCACCGCTGTCGATGGTGCTGGGAGGGCGCCATTGATCGACGTCCGGCGGTGTGAAAGGCCTTTTAAGGTGGAGCTCACGATGCTGACGTGAGTGAGTTGATGCTATAGTGTGGATTTCACAGGAACGATTTTGTGTGGGACCGGTTTAATGAAAGCGTTCGTGGCTAGGCCCTCGCCCTTCGCGAGCTCATTGTGCAATTTGCTTCCTCGGACACTAGCTATTCCGGCAACCTGCAAACTGTTCTTCGCTCCACCGTCCCAGCGTGCACTTCCCAGGCTACAATGGACGTCCTCGATGCCATTCGCCAAAATGTGCTGAAGCAAAGGGAAGAGGAGGCTGTCAACTTCTTCTCGAGGGTCTCTGATCTGCGTGCGCTCATCTCTGCGGCAGACCCAACTCCTGACGTCAACATCAGTCTCAAGATGTACTGCCTTTCGTCTGAGCGTCTCAACGGGGAAAATGGGACGCGTGTCACCGTCACTGACGCCGGCCAGCGTGGTTTGTTCGAGGCCAACGTTCGAGGATCTAATGGAGGCCCACGCCCAGCAAGCGCAAACAGTACATCGCTCAGATTACTGTGTGGGATGCTAAGGGCAAGAAGTGGTACACGTGCAAGGCTAATATGCAGTTCCGTCCTGGAGGCCTCTACGAGTTTCGTCATGTCGACGGAGTGATGTTCTATACCGACACTCCAAGTGGTCGCGTGCAGTACGACCGCGGTGCGCCGACCAAGATCGTCGAGATCCTGCTATCGACGAACAAGCGCAAGTCCAAGCTGCGAGAGACATCGAGCCTCGACTTCGCCATTGATCTCGGCAGCGGTACTCCTGATGATGCGAGTGCCCCAACGAGTGCGATGGAAGAATCTGGCGCTTCGATCCGCACGCGTAGCAGTGGTGCCCCGCGTGATTAAGGGCGCATCGGCAGCAACGACAAGAGCATGTGGATATGCGGAAGGTGCGCTGGTGCGCAAAGAAGATCTGGCACAATGAGCTCGATGATGGCTAGCGAGGGTTGGTGGATGAGACTTGATAGTATGCATATTAGGAAAACGAGGAGCAATTTGAATGAAGTTTGCTCTATAGCTGCTACGATCAAAGCTGTAGAAGTACGCGTTCAGCTATTTGAAGTTGGAGGTCATCTGCGCTTTTCAGTAGAATTGCATCATCCTTTCGACCACATTAACGAACAGTTGCTTCCAACGAATCAAAGTTGTAGAAGTTCGCATTCGTCTCTTTAAAGTTGGATGTCATCTGCGCTTTTCAGTAGAATTGCATCATCATCCCGACCGCATCAACGAAAGTTGCTGCCAACGAAAAACGTTGAGTGAGGAAGATCAGAGATATTTCAACGCCTCGTTGAAGTGCTATGAAATCCCTGCTGTGCATCGGTGGCGCATCTGGGTTGAGTGCGGATATGGCGTGGCAGCGACGGCCAAGCCTCGGACGAGCTCGGGCTAGGGAGCTTAAGTATTTGGAGATTCAAGCTCGTAGAAAAACCCGCGAGCACAAAACTGGCAATTTTCGTGCTCGCTCCTTAAGTGCGCGAGCAACGAGCTCCCTGCCTGCAAAATGGCTACGTGCTCGATTTTGAAGTTATTTGGTCGGCTGCGTGCTCATTCCTGAGAACGCTCGATTGGTAAATATTGACCGAAGATATTTTGCAATCTTCGACTGTCATTGAAACACACTTAAAGCTGCGCCCAAGCTAAGCTCCGGGCAGGCTCCTTGCAAGGCCGGCACCAATATGCCGCCGGTGCATTCAGTACTCAAGCCACCGGTCGCAGTTTAGCAAGCCATCACAAATTTCCAGTCTGCAGGGCAGTTCAGGGTGATCCCCCCACCGAATCTGAGACGTCCTACATTTTTAAGTGGGGGGTCGCGTTGAATTTCGGGACGATAATGGAATGCTTACTACAAGGTGGGCTTGCCTCGCCGATGAATCCTGCAGAAACTCAGGGACAAACCTGTTCAGGATGTGCGCTGGAAAGACCTCTCGCGCTGCGCGGCACCTGAGGCTGGTGCACCACCTCCAATCACCGAAAAGTGAGGTGGAGTTAGCGGGGAAGCGAAAGCGAGATAACGACGTAGAGATGTTGCGTGCATCACTTCTCTTTACCAGGAATCCTGCCCGTCTCAACTTGCTGTTGGAGACCCTCAGGATAGTGAACCACAACTTACCTTTGAGGGTTGGGGAAAACGAGGAATCAAGACTTCTCGAAGCGCTAGTGGCGAAGCAGGAAATGCAGGCTGTCGTCAATGCTAAGCGTGTGAAGGAGTCTATCATCGAGCTGTACCAGTCGACAAAATCTGAGGTGTCGGAGTACCTTGCAGACAACCGTGAGAGCTACCCAAATTTCACGATCGTCGCCGATTTCTGGACGTGCAAACGACTGCAGAAATTGTTTTGGGGATCTGGGTTTATCTCGTCGACAAAGAGTGGCAATTTAACTCTGTCCTTCTGGGGACGAAAAGTTTAATCCCACTTACGGAGGGATTCGCAGACCATTCAAGACGTGGCTCACGAAGATGTTGCAGGACTTCGGGCTAAGACCTAGTGATTTTTACGGAACTGCCAGCGACTCGGGGGTGATGTCAAGTACATGCTTCGTTCAGAGCTCAAGTTGAAGTGGGAATGGTGCTTCGCACACATGACCCACGCCGCTACCAAAACGTCGTGTGGAGTTGGCGGGAAAAAGTCGAGCGGCCAATCCTGACGTGGCTGAGTTGATCCGAAAAATGACACTGGTGATAACTCAAGTAAAACTTGTTTCAACAACAGGCAATTTATTTGCTGAGCTTTGCAAGTCTAAGACACAAGGAGCTTCGACCAGGCTTTTAGACTACTCGACTTCACGTTTCTTGAGCATGACCAACGCCATGAAACGTGTCCTCAATAAGTGGCCAGCCATCGTCGCGTGGTATGAAGAGCGAGGACGACAAGTATTTCGCGATCGCAAGCCTCTTCCCGAATTTCCCCTTGCAAACTATCAAACCGATTTGATTCAAGTGCTGTCAATTTTGACCCCGATAGCTGATATAAAGTTCAAGTGCCAAGCTGAGCGTGTGGAGCAGGTAGAGATGCTTATGGCTCTATACATGACTCGGATTGATGATCTACCATCCAGTCAACCAGTCCCTCATTATTTGTCGACAGATCGAAACCCACAATGGATACTTGCAAGCTCACTGACTCCCTTGGCGTCAAAAACGATTTGTTGCGCAATGCCCAGGACGAGCGATTTTTCTCTCGGTATTATGAAGTTGGTAAATTTGCCACTTGCGATTTCGTGCTGGAGATGATGTTAAAGCTCCACCCAATCTTCAAGGACACACAGAATCTCTCAACCGCGCGGTTGTTATGTGTTGTTGCCAACATGGTAAAAGTTCTAAGGAAGCTGTGGATAGGTTGAAGGAAGTGACTGACAAAATTCGTTCAAACCTACTGGCCCTCTTAAAGCTAGTTGCAGGACCGCATGAAGCTGCTGAGGAGCAATCTATCTCATCTGGCGCACGTTTGAGTCGTCTGGAAGCACGATTCGCTCCAAGAGCAAGCAGGTCAGCAAATACTAACCGAGTCGATAAACGAGCAGAAGACGAGCTGGATAGATGGTTGGACGACACAGTTGAGATTCAACGCAACGAAAACATGACCCCAACGGAATCTGTGCTCCAGTTTTGGCAGAGGCTTGAGCAATCTGGCGAATACGGATTATCCCAAAACTGTCCGAGTTCTATTCGCGATTCCATCTTCGTCCTGTCAGATTGAACGCGATTTTAGTGTCAGTGGAGAAATGGTGTCGCCCCAGCGTACCAGTTTAGCTGGCGACAGCATCGACATGTGTGTCTTTTAAACCGCAACCCCGAGTTCGTGAACTTACTTCAATGCGAAGAGATCCCGCGGGGCAGCACCACTTATACGCTCGACCAAGCCTGCAGTTCGAATTTGATCCAGATATGTTCATGGACGATATTGACACCGACATTCTAGCAGAATTTGTGTCAAGTACCAACTTGAGCGACCTGATTGAAGAGGAGGTAGAGAAGTCTTCGCTGTAATTCATGAATACACAACTTGTTCACCGTTAAGTAGTTTTGGTTGTCCTTAAAAAATGTGGCTGTCTTACAAGCTATCACAGCTTGTCGTCGTTGTTGTCATCGCACTATCTGTCGGAGCCGTGGTGACAGGAGACTCTTAAAGTACTCCTTAACCTTCTTGGATCGATACCGCAGGTGATCTGCAGCCATTCATAGTTGATGATAAATACAATATGGTACTCCCGGTCGTCGATGCTGCTCCACTTCTGCGGATCTTCATCTCCAAATTCCATCGGTACCAGGAGAGCACGAGTTATCCGTATTCTGAGCTGCGCTCGAATCCAATACTTTCCATGCCCCACTGCTACAAAATAATCCGTGTGTGCACTAATCGCTGCTGAACCATCTGCTGCTTCGACCAGGCTTTTAGACTACTCGACTTCACGTTTCTTGAGCATGACCAACGCCATGAAACGTGTCCTCAATAAGTGGCCAGCCATCGTCGCGTGGTATGAAGAGCGAGGACGACAAGTATTTCGCGATCGCAAGCCTCTTCCCGAATTTCCCTTGCAAACTATCAAACCGATTTGATTCAAGTGCTGTCAATTTTGACCCCGATAGCTGATATAAAGTTCAAGTGCCAAGCTGAGCGTGTGGAGCAGGTAGAGATGCTTATGGCTCTATACATGACTCGGATTGATGATCTACCATCCAGTCAACCAGTCCCTCATTATTTGTCGACAGATCGAAACCCACAATGGATACTTGCAAGCTCACTGACTCCCTTGGCGTCAAAAACGATTTGTTGCGCAATGCCCAGGACGAGCGATTTTTCTCTCGGTATTATGAAGTTGGTAAATTTGCCACTTGCGATTTCGTGCTGGAGATGATGTTAAAGCTCCACCCAATCTTCAAGGACACACAGAATCTCTCAACCGCGCGGTTGTTATGTGTTGTTGCCAACATGGTAAAAGTTCTAAGGAAGCTGTGGATAGGTTGAAGGAAGTGACTGACAAAATTCGTTCAAACCTACTGGCCCTCTTAAAGCTAGTTGCAGGACCGCATGAAGCTGCTGAGGAGCAATCTATCTCATCTGGCGCACGTTTGAGTCGTCTGGAAGCACGATTCGCTCCAAGAGCAAGCAGGTCAGCAAATACTAACCGAGTCGATAAACGAGCAGAAGACGAGCTGGATAGATGGTTGGACGACACAGTTGAGATTCAACGCAACGAAAACATGACCCCAACGGAATCTGTGCTCCAGTTTTGGCAGAGGCTTGAGCAATCTGGCGAATACGGATTATCCCAAAAACTGTCCGAGTTCTATTCGCGATTCCATCTTCGTCCTGTCAGATTGAACGCGATTTTAGTGTCAGTGGAGAAATGGTGTCGCCCCAGCGTACCAGTTTAGCTGGCGACAGCATCGACATGTGTGTCTTTTTAAACCGCAACCCCGAGTTCGTGAACTTACTTCAATGCGAAGAGATCCCGCGGGGCAGCACCACTTATACGCTCGACCAAGCCTGCAGTTCGAATTTGATCCAGATATGTTCATGGACGATATTGACACCGACATTCTAGCAGAATTTGTGTCAAGTACCAACTTGAGCGACCTGATTGAAGAGGAGGTAGAGAAGTCTTCGCTGTAATTCATGAATACACAACTTGTTCACCGTTAAGTAGTTTTGGTTGTCCTTAAAAAATGTGGCTGTCTTACAAGCTATCACAGCTTGTCGTCGTTGTTGTCATCGCACTATCTGTCGGAGCCGTGGTGACAGGAGACTCTTAAAGTACTCCTTAACCTTCTTGGATCGATACCGCAGGTGATCTGCAGCCATTCATAGTTGATGATAAATACAATATGGTACTCCCGGTCGTCGATGCTGCTCCACTTCTGCGGATCTTCATCTCCAAATTCCATCGGTACCAGGAGAGCACGAGTTATCCGTATTCTGAGCTGCGCTCGAATCCAATACTTTCCATGCCCCACTGCTACAAAATAATCCGTGTGTGCACTAATCGCTGCTGAACCATCTGCTGCTTCGACCAGGCTTTTAGACTACTCGACTTCACGTTTCTTGAGCATGACCAACGCCATGAAACGTGTCCTCAATAAGTGGCCAGCCATCGTCGCGTGGTATGAAGAGCGAGGACGACAAGTATTTCGCGATCGCAAGCCTCTTCCCGAATTTCCCCTTGCAAACTATCAAACCGATTTGATTCAAGTGCTGTCAATTTTGACCCCGATAGCTGATATAAAGTTCAAGTGCCAAGCTGAGCGTGTGGAGCAGGTAGAGATGCTTATGGCTCTATACATGACTCGGATTGATGATCTACCATCCAGTCAACCAGTCCCTCATTATTTGTCGACAGATCGAAACCCACAATGGATACTTGCAAGCTCACTGACTCCCTTGGCGTCAAAAACGATTTGTTGCGCAATGCCCAGGACGAGCGATTTTTCTCTCGGTATTATGAAGTTGGTAAATTTGCCACTTGCGATTTCGTGCTGGAGATGATGTTAAAGCTCCACCCAATCTTCAAGGACACACAGAATCTCTCAACCGCGCGGTTGTTATGTGTTGTTGCCAACATGGTAAAAGTTCTAAGGAAGCTGTGGATAGGTTGAAGGAAGTGACTGACAAAATTCGTTCAAACCTACTGGCCCTCTTAAAGCTAGTTGCAGGACCGCATGAAGCTGCTGAGGAGCAATCTATCTCATCTGGCGCACGTTTGAGTCGTCTGGAAGCACGATTCGCTCCAAGAGCAAGCAGGTCAGCAAATACTAACCGAGTCGATAAACGAGCAGAAGACGAGCTGGATAGATGGTTGGACGACACAGTTGAGATTCAACGCAACGAAAACATGACCCCAACGGAATCTGTGCTCCAGTTTTGGCAGAGGCTTGAGCAATCTGGCGAATACGGATTATCCCAAAAACTGTCCGAGTTCTATTCGCGATTCCATCTTCGTCCTGTCAGATTGAACGCGATTTTAGTGTCAGTGGAGAAATGGTGTCGCCCCAGCGTACCAGTTTAGCTGGCGACAGCATCGACATGTGTGTCTTTTTAAACCGCAACCCCGAGTTCGTGAACTTACTTCAATGCGAAGAGATCCCGCGGGGCAGCACCACTTATACGCTCGACCAAGCCTGCAGTTCGAATTTGATCCAGATATGTTCATGGACGATATTGACACCGACATTCTAGCAGAATTTGTGTCAAGTACCAACTTGAGCGACCTGATTGAAGAGGAGGTAGAGAAGTCTTCGCTGTAATTCATGAATACACAACTTGTTCACCGTTAAGTAGTTTTGGTTGTCCTTAAAAAATGTGGCTGTCTTACAAGCTATCACAGCTTGTCGTCGTTGTTGTCATCGCACTATCTGTCGGAGCCGTGGTGACAGGAGACTCTTAAAGTACTCCTTAACCTTCTTGGATCGATACCGCAGGTGATCTGCAGCCATTCATAGTTGATGATAAATACAATATGGTACTCCCGGTCGTCGATGCTGCTCCACTTCTGCGGATCTTCATCTCCAAATTCCATCGGTACCAGGAGAGCACGAGTTATCCGTATTCTGAGCTGCGCTCGAATCCAATACTTTCCATGCCCCACTGCTACAAAATAATCCGTGTGTGCACTAATCGCTGCTGAACCATCTGCTGCTTCGACCAGGCTTTTAGACTACTCGACTTCACGTTTCTTGAGCATGACCAACGCCATGAAACGTGTCCTCAATAAGTGGCCAGCCATCGTCGCGTGGTATGAAGAGCGAGGACGACAAGTATTTCGCGATCGCAAGCCTCTTCCCGAATTTCCCTTGCAAACTATCAAACCGATTTGATTCAAGTGCTGTCAATTTTGACCCCGATAGCTGATATAAAGTTCAAGTGCCAAGCTGAGCGTGTGGAGCAGGTAGAGATGCTTATGGCTCTATACATGACTCGGATTGATGATCTACCATCCAGTCAACCAGTCCCTCATTATTTGTCGACAGATCGAAACCCACAATGGATACTTGCAAGCTCACTGACTCCCTTGGCGTCAAAAACGATTTGTTGCGCAATGCCCAGGACGAGCGATTTTTCTCTCGGTATTATGAAGTTGGTAAATTTGCCACTTGCGATTTCGTGCTGGAGATGATGTTAAAGCTCCACCCAATCTTCAAGGACACACAGAATCTCTCAACCGCGCGGTTGTTATGTGTTGTTGCCAACATGGTAAAAGTTCTAAGGAAGCTGTGGATAGGTTGAAGGAAGTGACTGACAAAATTCGTTCAAACCTACTGGCCCTCTTAAAGCTAGTTGCAGGACCGCATGAAGCTGCTGAGGAGCAATCTATCTCATCTGGCGCACGTTTGAGTCGTCTGGAAGCACGATTCGCTCCAAGAGCAAGCAGGTCAGCAAATACTAACCGAGTCGATAAACGAGCAGAAGACGAGCTGGATAGATGGTTGGACGACACAGTTGAGATTCAACGCAACGAAAACATGACCCCAACGGAATCTGTGCTCCAGTTTTGGCAGAGGCTTGAGCAATCTGGCGAATACCGGATTATCCCAAAAACTGTCCGAGTTCTATTCGCGATTCCATCTTCGTCCTGTCAGATTGAACGCGATTTTAGTGTCAGTGGAGAAATGGTGTCGCCCCAGCGTACCAGTTTAGCTGGCGACAGCATCGACATGTGTGTCTTTTAAACCGCAACCCCGAGTTCGTGAACTTACTTCAATGCGAAGAGATCCCGCGGGGCAGCACCACTTATACGCTCGACCAAGCCTGCAGTTCGAATTTGATCCAGATATGTTCATGGACGATATTGACACCGACATTCTAGCAGAATTTGTGTCAAGTACCAACTTGAGCGACCTGATTGAAGAGGAGGTAGAGAAGTCTTCGCTGTAATTCATGAATACACAA
This sequence comes from Phytophthora constricta, assembly GCA_011947335.1. Classification (NCBI taxonomy): domain Eukaryota; phylum Oomycota; class Peronosporomycetes; order Peronosporales; family Peronosporaceae; genus Phytophthora; species Phytophthora constricta. The sequence goes on from JAAVTI010000943.1 coordinate 9,055, forward strand.
CTTGTTCACCGTTAAGTAGTTTTGGTTGTCCTTAAAAAAATGTGGCTGTCTTACAAGCTATCACAGCTTGTCGTCGTTGTTGTCATCGCACTGTCTGTCGGAGCCGTGGTGACAGGAGACTCTTTAAGTACTCCTTAACCTTCTTGGATCGATACCGCAGGTGATCTGCAGCCATTCATAGTTGATGATAAATACAATATGGTACTCCCGGTCGTCGATGCTGCTCCACTTCTGCGGATCTTCATCTCCAAATTCCATCGGTACCAGGAGAGCACGAGTTATCCGTATTCTGAGCTGCGCTCGAATCCAATACTTTCCATGCCCCACTGCTACAAAATAATCCGTGTGTGCACTAATCGCTGCTGAACCATCTGCTGCTCTCATTACTCTGTGCATCTTCATCGCAGTTGATGTGTTGCATGCATCCACGCCTAAAACGTTCTTTGAGATTTTATGGGCAGCATCGACGACATCAACTTTTCCATGTACATATCATGGGTTACCGTCGATGTTAAGTAAAGTGGAAACACTCCATCGCCCTAAATTTCGTGGCAGGGTCGTCAATAGTGCCACCATTACACCAGGTGACCACTATCACCACCGCACCAATCTTTGGTGAGGAACGTCGTCAGGAAATCGTCATTAGCGCTGAGCAGCAGCGACTTCCACGGACCGTGAATTCGAATCGCCACGTTTGTCGTGGTCGTTGTTCTGTCCTCGCCGTATTCATCGTATCCGCCCAGGCTACCGTCGCTGCCACGCTCGGTTCGTGGCACTTGTCATCAGCCACAAATATCTTGATACTCCACAAGGCAGTCCACGCACAACTTATCCCAGTGGCGTACTGCTCCACAACCACGTAAGGATTCGGCTCGAAGCGATAGGTCAGACACGTCGTCAGGAACGTCGTCAGGAAATCGCCCTTAGCGCTGTCATCAGTACACGAGCAGCAGTGACTTCCACAGACCGTGAATTCGCATGTCGTGGGCGTTGTTCTTGTCCTCGCCCTATTCATCGTATTCGCCCAGGCTATCGTCGTTGCCATCTCTCATGTAGCAGTCCATTAAAAACGTCGTTGTTGTCGAAACCATAGTCGTGGAGGCCGCCAAACCGATTTTGGTGTCGCCGAGGCACGTCGCACTGCTAGTAGAGCTAACAAAGGTTGGTGCGAATCTTCTAACAAACGGCAGGTACTGGATCCATCGCAATACCTGCTACCCCTTATCATATTGACCCTTAATGCAAACAAATAGGTTAAACCCTGTGAATCAATCATATATTAATGCAATAGCTTTGTCCATCGCGCAATGCTGCGTTCACTTCTTCGGAAGATGGCGTCGTGCAGCTAGCTCGGCTCTTTGAACAACTTGCTGCTGGAGGTCCGCCACTACATGATGAAGCTGACCTCTTCGTGGTGAGGACGCGTCAAATGTCTGGCTGCGATAGTAGCAGATCGCTCCACCGGAAATTGCGTCCGGTAATGAGACGATCATCACCATCCTGGCGAGGATAAATTCCCGTGAGAGCTGATACTGCTGTTTCTTCCATGTCCTCATTTTCCACTCCGCCGGGTGAATCCTCCATTTAAATGAAGTAGCGAAGAATCAGGGTTACCATCAAGATATGTTCTTCTCCATGCGTCTTGAATACGTTGTTCCAATTCATGATCCTCTG
>JAAVTI010000944.1:0-35638 GCA_011947335.1 Phytophthora constricta
CCAAGCTGAGCGTGCGGAGCAGGTAGAGATGCTTATGGCTCTATACATGACTCGGATTGATGATCTACCATCCAGTCAACCAGTCCCTCATTTGTCGACAGATCGAAACCCACATATGCAAGCTCACTGACTCCCTTGGCGTCAAAAACGATTTGTTGCGCAATGCCCAGGACGAGCGATTTTTCTCTCGGTATTATGAAGTTGGTAAGCCACTTTTGCGATTTCGTGCTGAGATGATGTTAAAGCTCCACCCAATCTTCAAGGACACACAGAATCTCTCAACCGCGCGGTTGTTATGTGTTGTTGCCAACATGGTAAAAGTTCTAAGGAAGCTGTGGATAGGTTGAAGGAAGTGACTGACAAAATTTGTTCAAACCTACTGGCCCTCTTAAAGCTAGTTGCAGGACCGCATGAAGCTGCTGAGGAGCAATCTATCTCATCTGGCGCACGTTTGAGTCGTCTGGAAGCACGATTCGCTCCAAGAGCAAGCAGGTCAGCAAATACTAACCGAGTCGATAAACGAGCAGAAGACGAGCTGGATAGATGGTTGGACGACACAGTTGAGATTCAACGCAACGAAAACATGACCCCAACGGAATCTGTGCTCCAGTTTTGGCAGAGGCTTGAGCAATCTGGCGAATACGGATTATCCCAAAACTGTCCGAGTTCTATTCGCGATTCCATCTTCGTCCTGTCAGATTGAACGCGATTTTAGTGTCAGTGGAGAAATGGTGTCGCCCCAGCGTACCAGTTTAGCTGGCGACAGCATCGACATGTGTGTCTTTTAAACCGCAACCCCGAGTTCGTGAACTTACTTCAATGCGAAGAGATCCCGCGGGGCAGCACCACTTATACGCTCGACCAAGCCTGCAGTTCGAATTTGATCCAGATATGTTCATGGACGATATTGACACCGACATTCTAGCAGAATTTGTGTCAAGTACCAACTTGAGCGACCTGATTGAAGAGGAGGTAGAGAAGTCTTCGCTGTAATTCATGAATACACAACTTGTTCACCGTTAAGTAGTTTTGGTTGTCCTTAAAAAAATGTGGCTGTCTTACAAGCTATCACAGCTTGTCGTCGTTGTTGTCATCGCACTATCTGTCGGAGCCGTGGTGACAGGAGACTCTTAAAGTACTCCTTAACCTTCTTGGATCGATACCGCAGGTGATCTGCAGCCATTCATAGTTGATGATAAATACAATATGGTACTCCGGTCGTCGATGCTGCTCCACTTCTGCGGATCTTCATCTCCAAATTCCATCGGTACCAGGAGAGCACGAGTTATCCGTATTCTGAGCTGCGCTCGAATCCAATACTTTCCATGCCCCACTGCTACAAAATAATCCGTGTGTGCACTAATCGCTGCTGAACCATCTGCTGCTTCGACCAGGCTTTTAGACTACTCGACTTCACGTTTCTTGAGCATGACCAACGCCATGAAACGTGTCCTCAATAAGTGGCCAGCCATCGTCGCGTGGTATGAAGAGCGAGGACGACAAGTATTTCGCGATCGCAAGCCTCTTCCCGAATTTCCCTTGCAAACTATCAAACCGATTTGATTCAAGTGCTGTCAATTTTGACCCCGATAGCTGATATAAAGTTCAAGTGCCAAGCTGAGCGTGTGGAGCAGGTAGAGATGCTTATGGCTCTATACATGACTCGGATTGATGATCTACCATCCAGTCAACCAGTCCTCATTATTTGTCGACAGATCGAAACCCACAATGGATACTTGCAAGCTCACTGACTCCCTTGGCGTCAAAAACGATTTGTTGCGCAATGCCCAGGACGAGCGATTTTTCTCTCGGTATTATGAAGTTGGTAAATTTGCCACTTGCGATTTCGTGCTGGAGATGATGTTAAAGCTCCACCCAATCTTCAAGGACACACAGAATCTCTCAACCGCGCGGTTGTTATGTGTTGTTGCCAACATGGTAAAAGTTCTAAGGAAGCTGTGGATAGGTTGAAGGAAGTGACTGACAAAATTCGTTCAAACCTACTGGCCCTCTTAAAGCTAGTTGCAGGACCGCATGAAGCTGCTGAGGAGCAATCTATCTCATCTGGCGCACGTTTGAGTCGTCTGGAAGCACGATTCGCTCCAAGAGCAAGCAGGTCAGCAAATACTAACCGAGTCGATAAACGAGCAGAAGACGAGCTGGATAGATGGTTGGACGACACAGTTGAGATTCAACGCAACGAAAACATGACCCCAACGGAATCTGTGCTCCAGTTTTGGCAGAGGCTTGAGCAATCTGGCGAATACGGATTATCCCAAAAACTGTCCGAGTTCTATTCGCGATTCCATCTTCGTCCTGTCAGATTGAACGCGATTTTAGTGTCAGTGGAGAAATGGTGTCGCCCCAGCGTACCAGTTTAGCTGGCGACAGCATCGACATGTGTCTTTTTAAACCGCAACCCCGAGTTCGTGAACTTACTTCAATGCGAAGAGATCCCGCGGGCAGCACCACTTATACGCTCGACCAAGCCTGCAGTTCGAATTTGATCCAGATATGTTCATGGACGATATTGACACCGACATTCTAGCAGAATTTGTGTCAAGTACCAACTTGAGCGACCTGATTGAAGAGGAGGTAGAGAAGTCTTCGCTGTAATTCATGAATACACAACTTGTTCACCGTTAAGTAGTTTTGGTTGTCCTTAAAAATGTGGCTGTCTTACAAGCTATCACAGCTTGTCGTCGTTGTTGTCATCGCACTATCTGTCGGAGCCGTGGTGACAGGAGACTCTTAAAGTACTCCTTAACCTTCTTGGATCGATACCGCAGGTGATCTGCAGCCATTCATAGTTGATGATAAATACAATATGGTACTCCCGGTCGTCGATGCTGCTCCACTTCTGCGGATCTTCATCTCCAAATTCCATCGGTACCAGGAGAGCACGAGTTATCCGTATTCTGAGCTGCGCTCGAATCCAATACTTTCCATGCCCCACTGCTACAAAATAATCCGTGTGTGCACTAATCGCTGCTGAACCATCTGCTGCTTCGACCAGGCTTTTAGACTACTCGACTTCACGTTTCTTGAGCATGACCAACGCCATGAAACGTGTCCTCAATAAGTGGCCAGCCATCGTCGCGTGGTATGAAGAGCGAGGACGACAAGTATTTCGCGATCGCAAGCCTCTTCCCGAATTTCCCTTGCAAACTATCAAACCGATTTGATTCAAGTGCTGTCAATTTTGACCCCGATAGCTGATATAAAGTTCAAGTGCCAAGCTGAGCGTGTGGAGCAGGTAGAGATGCTTATGGCTCTATACATGACTCGGATTGATGATCTACCATCCAGTCAACCAGTCCCTCATTATTTGTCGACAGATCGAAACCCACAATGGATACTTGCAAGCTCACTGACTCCCTTGGCGTCAAAAACGATTTGTTGCGCAATGCCCAGGACGAGCGATTTTTCTCTCGGTATTATGAAGTTGGTAAATTTGCCACTTGCGATTTCGTGCTGGAGATGATGTTAAAGCTCCACCCAATCTTCAAGGACACACAGAATCTCTCAACCGCGCGGTTGTTATGTGTTGTTGCCAACATGGTAAAAGTTCTAAGGAAGCTGTGGATAGGTTGAAGGAAGTGACTGACAAAATTCGTTCAAACCTACTGGCCCTCTTAAAGCTAGTTGCAGGACCGCATGAAGCTGCTGAGGAGCAATCTATCTCATCTGGCGCACGTTTGAGTCGTCTGGAAGCACGATTCGCTCCAAGAGCAAGCAGGTCAGCAAATACTAACCGAGTCGATAAACGAGCAGAAGACGAGCTGGATAGATGGTTGGACGACACAGTTGAGATTCAACGCAACGAAAACATGACCCCAACGGAATCTGTGCTCCAGTTTTGGCAGAGGCTTGAGCAATCTGGCGAATACCGGATTATCCCAAAACTGTCCGAGTTCTATTCGCGATTCCATCTTCGTCCTGTCAGATTGAACGCGATTTTAGTGTCAGTGGAGAAATGGTGTCGCCCCAGCGTACCAGTTTAGCTGGCGACAGCATCGACATGTGTGTCTTTTAAACCGCAACCCCGAGTTCGTGAACTTACTTCAATGCGAAGAGATCCCGCGGGGCAGCACCACTTATACGCTCGACCAAGCCTGCAGTTCGAATTTGATCCAGATATGTTCATGGACGATATTGACACCGACATTCTAGCAGAATTTGTGTCAAGTACCAACTTGAGCGACCTGATTGAAGAGGAGGTAGAGAAGTCTTCGCTGTAATTCATGAATACACAACTTGTTCACCGTTAAGTAGTTGTGGTTGTCCTTAAAAAATGTGGCTGTCTTACAAGCTATCACAGCTTGTCGTCGTTGTTGTCATCGCACTGTCTGTCGGAGCCGTGGTGACAGGAGACTCTTTAAGTACTCCTTAACCTTCTTGGATCGATACCGCAGGTGATCTGCAGCCATTCATAGTTGATGATAAATACAATATGGTACTCCCGGTCGTCGATGCTGCTCCACTTCTGCGGATCTTCATCTCCAAATTCCATCGGTACCAGGAGAGCACGAGTTATCCGTATTCTGAGCTGCGCTCGAATCCAATACTTTCCATGCCCCACTGCTACAAAATAATCCGTGTGTGCACTAATCGCTGCTGAACCATCTGCTGCTCTCATTACTCTGTGCATCTTCATCGCAGTTGATGTGTTGCATGCATCCACGCCTAAAACGTTCTTTGAGATTTTATGGGCAGCATCGACGACATCAACTTTTCCATGTGCATATCGTGGGTTACCGTCGATGTTAAGTAAAGTGGAAACACTCCATCGCCCTAAATTTCGTGGCAGGGTCGTCAATAGTGCCACCATTACACCAGGTGACCACTATCACCACCGCACCAATCTTTGGTGAGGAACGTCGTCAGGAAATCGTCATTAGCGCTGAGCAGCAGCGACTTCCACGGACCGTGAATTCGAATCGCCACGTTTGTCGTGGTCGTTGTTCTTGTCCTCGCCGTATTCATCGTATCCGCCCAGGCTACCATCGCTGCCACGCTCGGTTCGTGGCACTTGTCATCAGCCACAAATATCTTGATACTCCACAAGGCAGTCCACGCACAACTTATCCCAGTGGCGTACTGCTCCACAACCACGTAAGGATTCGGCTCGAACCGATAGGTCAGACACGACGTCAGGAACGTCGTCAGGAAATCGCCCTTAGCGCTGTCATCAGTACACGAGCAGCAGTGACTTCTATAGACCGTGAATTCGTATGTCGTGGGCGTTGTTCTTGGCCTCGCCGTATTCATCGTATCCGCCCAGGCTATCGTCGTTGCCATCTCTCATGTAGCAGTCCATTAAAAACGTCGTTGTTGTCGAAACCATAGTCGTGGAGGCCGCCAAACCGATTTTGGTGTAGCCGAGGCACGTCGCACTGCTAGTAGAGCTAACAAAGGTTGGTGCGAATCTTCTAACAAACGGCAGGTACTGGATCCATCGCAATACCTGCTACCCCTTATCATATTGACCCTTAATGCAAACAAATAGGTTAAACCCTGTGAATCAATCATATATTAATGCAATACCTTTATCCATCGCGCAATACTGCGTTCTTCTTCGAAAGATGGCGTCGTGCAGCTAGCTCGGCTCTTTGAACAACTTGCTGCTGGAGGTCAGCTACTACATGATGAAGCTGACCTCTTCGTGGTGAGGACGCGTCAAATGTCTGGCTGCGATAGTAAGTAGCAGATCGCTCCACCGGAAATTGCGTCCGTACGAGACGATCATCACCATCCTGGCGAGGATAACTTCGTGAGAGCGATACTGCTGTTTCTTCCATGTCCTCATTTTCCACTCCGCCGGGTGAATCCCCTCCATTTAAATGAAGTAGCGAAGAATCAGGGTTACCATCAAGATATGTTCTTCTCCATGCGTCTTGAATACGTTGTTCCAATTCATGATCCTCTGCACTCATTTCATCCTCGTCGTCATCCTCGCATTCAGTTGTATTGTCCAATTGCTGGTCATACCCGCAAAAATGCCCAATTCTTGTCTCTAGGTTGCGGATGCCCGTCTGAATGGTATTGTCAATAGTGGTTGCCGCCGCTTGAATGCTGTGTTCAATTGTCGCGTTGATTTTGCGCGGCAAAATCAACGCGATCTGGTTCCGACGGGGCTGCTTCATGTATTTGCTGGGGCTCACTCTCGTCCTCTGATTCATCACGGCCTCGCTGAGCAAGATGTCTTTGACTACAGCTTCAATCGCAGTTTTGTCAACGGGTGCTGCGCCGTTGCTTCTGTTCAAGGTGTGTCTCTGCAATTGTTCACGCAAGATAGAAGCCGCATCAGCTTGGCGCTGAACTTGTAGGTGTACTTCCGCTTGGGTATTGTTGAGTGCGCGTTGTAAGCGGGCTTCCAGTTGACTCTGTGTTTCTGTCGTCAATTCCGAAACTAGTCGTTCAACATATTCACGCATAGAACCCTCAACTCCGCGCGCAATTTCACTTTGCATTTCTTCCCGCGCACGAGCCAGCTCAGCTTCAAGAGATTGATTAATGTCTTCGGCAGCTTTTACACACGATGATTCCACCATTGTTGGTACTAGCTGAGTTGTGTCCTCACCTGGGCGCATTTCATCCCTCAAAGCCACAAGCCTTTCCTCCACCACCTGATGGATGTGCGCTGGTATTGCTTCAAGGTTGCTAGAAAGTCTAGTCCCACCTCCTCGAAGCTAGCACGGGCTCCATCAGTCTGGGACTCAATCGCAACCTGAGACTCGTGTGATGTCCGCTGCACTTCTTGCAACGTCGCAGCAAGCTTCTCGTTCACGAAGCGTTCGATTTGCGCATTTCGCTCGCTCTCTTGTAGTTGTAGGCGCTCGAATTTCTCCTGAAGCTCTGTCTGTGTCGCTGTTAGAGCGTCTCCAAGTTGTTCCGCAATGACACGCTGTTGATATGTGAGTTGGTTCACATTTGCCTCTGTTGAGGCCTGGACAGCCATCAGGGCGGCGTTTTGGGCAAGACTTTGGCCTTGCTGTCGATATTGAAGCAATGCCTGTTCTAGCGAGAGCCTGGGTCTGGGTAATAAACTGCTGCGCGAGATATGCCACGTGGTCGTTGTTGTTTGGGGAGAACAACACCGCTGATGTCTGCGGCTCGCTTGGATGCTCGATAATCGCAGTTACTCCTACCGATTCGGGGTCTTGAAAGTCAGCTGGAGCAGCGGCTTGAGAAGCGGCTTGAGCAGCAGCTTAAGCAGCGGCTTGTGCTCGAGTTAGCACCATCACGTCGCTGGGGGATTTTATTCTCAGGATCGTGAAATGTTTCACGCGAATGAAGGAGTGCCGTTTTGGTCCAATGGGAGCTGCAAAAGAACGAGCACGTCCTTTGTGCTCTCTTGATCTCAAGCGTACTCGTGAGGTTTATCAAGGAGCTCTAAAACCTCACGAGCTCGATTCCTGAGGTTTTAGGGCTCCTTAAAAACCTCTCGAGCTGAGCTCCTCCAGAGCTCATCCGAGGCTTGAAGACGGCATTGACGCCAGTGGAGGTGGTTCACGGGGCGTGTTGTGACGCCACACAGCGTTGCAATTATGCTAGAGATAACCTCAGAAGACGGTAGTGTTGATTAGATTTTGCACAAACGGCAGACCCTCTCGAAACTTGGTCGCTGCAAGCGAGATCACGGTGAAGTGCCGTGCTGTAGCTACAGAAGCGTTGGGCGTCCGTGGCAATCCTTCGGCTCGCAAATGATTTAGTGATGTACTACTAGAAGTACGAATGTGGATGCGGCGTGGCTGCGGAGGCGTTCGAAGTGCTATCGCCAGACCGATCTTTGGTTCGCAACTTCGTTTGACGATGATGGGCCGACCCCACGGAAGGATAGGAGCAGCACCGAACGATTCGAGGTAGAGTAAACGCATCCTTCAGCTACGTTTGCTCGGGCGGCAGTAGATGCGAATGCAGCAGGACACGAGCAAGCAGCTACCAATCGAGTCATTCCTCGCAGTTGGAGAAGTCGGCATGCAATGGCAGCGCGCAGTATTACTAAGGTAGGGTGTGTTGCTACAATTGCCTTAGTAACTCGAAAAAGCTGAATAAATCGTCTTGTTGCAGACTCAAGACGAACGCTCCATCCTACAAGCGTTCGGGGAATACGATGACGTGGACCAGAACGTATATGTTTGTCGTCCTCCGAATCAACTGGATGATGTACGCAGACTACTGATCGTTTAATTGTAGATTTAGAGGATTTGTATCTGTGATGTTCATGTTGCCGCTTTGCTTTGTAGGACGATATCCCTTACTGCTCATGCGAAGTACGTGTTGGCGATGGTGTCATCTGCGGAGAAGCCTGCGAGAATCGAGCGGTTCGTTAAGCCTAACATGCCTTGGTACACTTTTGTTGTGCATAACTAACCAGGAGAGTGGATGGGATCTAGAGTCAAACCAAATGTGTGCAAGGACATTGCTTTACGGGAACAAGGTGCGAGAATCAATGTTTGCAAGAGGGTACGCAAGCGGCGTTGGGACTCCGGTCCGTGCACCGTAAATGTATATCCCTCTCGCTGACCAGAACATTGTTTGAGGTGAGTTTGTAGTGCAATACGTCGGCGAGGTTCTGAACAGGGAGGCGTACTGCGAGCGAGAGCGATGGGTACGAAGGATATTATGGACAGCTATACGACTTTTCGCTAACCGCACAGTTGGTGTTTATTGCCGACAGGTATGCTTTTTCAGATAGAACGTACGGGATGCAAGTGAATAACCGTGAAGTTATCGACGCTCGGTATAATAGCAGGATAGCTCGATTCGCGAATCACACGTGCTACCCGAACTGTGTCATGCAACGCTGGGATGTTGCAGGGGAGATATGCTGTGGGCTATTCGCGGATTGTGATAGGAGACGAAATCACTTTCAACTACGGCAACTCGACAAGGTTGCGAGGGCGACCATGCTTTTGCGGAGCGGAGGACTGCGCTGGCATGTTTTAGGCAAGGAATACGTCATAACAATACAACGAAGTTGTGCGTTTCTAAATATGCTCCAACAGTGTTGTTCAGATCCAATTTCGGCGCCGGGCATTAGTCTAATGCTGGCAGTACCTTCAGCAGAGCGATCTTTCTGCATCGATCCTTCCATCACTTTCGTCTTGCTGACGATCGTGCACCGGTGAGGGATGTGCAAACACTGCACGCACAGCTTCAACTGGGACGGCTGCGTTTTCGAAACTTGACACGCTGAAGGCTCCGACTACGAGTAGCCTGCACAAAAGATCAGCTCATTCTGACATTGACTTTTCGTTCGGCCGATGAACAGACAGTGTCAGCTTAAACGGAGCACGAAGGCAGCGAGGCGAACGCTGAAGGTGGCGGTGGGGCCAGCCACTGCAGCCTCGAAACCTAAAAGAACTGTTCCGCGACCACTTCCAGTCGATGAGCTAGAATCTACGAGCGAGAAGGCTCGAATGACTCGGTCTAACGAGATGGCAAAGCGAAATGCCGCCGCGCAGCAGCTTCCAGGAGTTACAAAACGAAGAAAGACAAATCTAAAACAAGGGGCGTCGGAACACGACAATCTTGAGGCGGACCAGGTAGTGTACTACGGATAGAGATCATCGGAACTGTTTTGAAATATGAAGGCGCTGATGTTTATGAATTCACGTAGCATTTTTCTGCAATCGATGCACCGCTTTACAGAGTCTGTGGCAGCTGTGGGGAGCTTGCGAACGCAACCTCGGCACTACGCAGACCGTATGATCCCGCAACAGATTGTTTTTCAAAACGATCACGGAATCGTTGAGGTCATCGACGCCGGCCTCGTAAACGAAGGTGGTGGTGAGCAGACCTTCATATGGCTTTGCGATAGGTGTTATAAAGCGCTTCGGGCGCGAAAGACGCCAAAGTTTCTCGCTGTAGCGGCTTTCGCATTGGTTTCGTGGCGGAAGAGCTTGCTTGCCTAAATTGCATGGAGGCTAGATTGGTCGGGTTGAGTGTATCGTTCATCACCTGCGTGAATCTTTACCGTGATGGCCACAACACTAGGGGTAACGCGATCAACTACTGGAATACGCCTGGGGAGATCGCGCTAGAGCTCCCGCACTCACTGAGATCTTCCGGTGCTGTGTTTCTGGCGACAAGTAGTGACAAAACAACTAAGTACTTTCGCGTTCGACCGAACTTGGTGCGGCGGGCATTGCGTTGGCTGATCGCAAATAACCCCCTGTACGCAAATGTCACCATTTCGGAGGACAATCTTCGCACTCTTGCAAAAATTGACGCCGATCGAGATGTACCGACAATTCAAGTGACCGAAGAGGAAGCTCGAGAGCTTCATGGGCAAGTGCAACCTGTGAACGAAGCAGAAGGGAAACCGACGATGTTGTTGCCGACAACTCAGCCGCTGACCCGACCCCGTCGACGGCAAGTCCGATATCGACTCAAAGCACTCAACGCAAAAGCGGAGCGAGCTCACGAGCAACACAGGGGCCACCTATCATAGGTGAGGCATCATCGGACACGAACACTTCGTCCGAAAGCTGTGCCTGCTCTTTTTGCACTGTGAGCTCTGCAAGCATGCATGCCACATCAAATAGTTTGTCAAATGTGTTGACTGCAACATTCGAAGCTGTGTGAATTGTACTTCATCATGCGTTAGTGGCAACACAACGGCATCCGTAGATCTTGTTTTCATTGGCAACTTAAAAATGAATCCTTCGAGATTGAAGGGAATCAGCACAGTAAACAAAGTGAGCTTGAGAAAGTTATAAACGCTGTTGGAATGGATGCTACTGATACCGAGTATCTGATTGGAGAGTTGCGCCGGTGCGAAAATCCTATCGACGAATACAATACGAAGCAACTAATGCAAACTGCTTCCCGACGCTGCTCCTGACGGTCCTGGCGGGTATCATCCTATGAATGAAAGCGAGACAAGAGCTCACCAATACACCCTAACCGAGTACTGTTCACACTTACGATAGACACTTGTTATTCATGGGAATTTTAAATTCTTTTGCATGAATCTAATACAGCGACGTCAAATAGACGGTCTTGTGCGTCGTATCTCGGTAAAAGATAGTCGCGAGGAAGCGATTTGGAATGCTTGATATAACGTCGGAGATGATGATGCGCTAAAGAACGACGATGTTGATTCTGAAAACCGCGAGATCAAACCGCTATGCAAGGTTTAGATTCGCTCAAACCGTATTTTGGAGTCGTGCGGGGGAATGGCCTGTACTGGGCTAATACAAGAGATGGTCTAATGGCAATGATTGGGAATCGATCTCTTCCTACGCGATGGCCGACCTTTTTCTAACTCTGTGTGTCGCTGACACGATTTGGCCAGACTTTGCTAAAGCGTGTAATCCTGAGCTATCATTAGAAGAATGCAAGCATCTCTCTTTGAGGATAGAAGACGATACTTGGTAGAGAACCCCGATATCAGCGCCCGGCATTTCGATATGCGTTTCCGGCCATTTTTGATCGAGTTTTATGCGGTTCGGCCAAGCCCCTAGGCGAAATATTTGACCACTTTTGTCGCGTCGAATTTCAGCAACGTGGGTCGCCACATATTCATTGCATGATGTGGATCAAAGATGCCCCGGATGTGCTTAAATTATCGAAGTCGGAAGACGGACGTGCTGAACTAGCTGCGTTCGTAGACAGAAGCATTTATTTTCTTTCTAAAGCACTAAATGAATTAGAATGCTGCTCGTGCAAAACGTGTACGGTGCACCGAGAAAGAGAGGTAGATATTCTAGCAATGCGCCCACCGCCGGTGGGTAGTGAAGAATGGCGTGTGACTTATCGAGATTGGTGCAACGCGTCCAGCAGCCTTTTGCAACGCAGATTTATCTTGTCGCAAGAAAAGTTTTGAATGTCGTTTTGGTTATCCTAAGGAGCTAATTCCATGTACAACAATCGAACGAGCACGTCGTCGGACGGCATTCCAAAGCTAAAAGTGCACCTAAAGAGAGAAGTATCCTTCATTAACAATTATTCACCGCGTCTTCTATCTAACTGACGTGTAAACATGGATCTTCAGCTTATTGGTAATGCATTCGGAGCAGCTGAGTACGCTGGTGCCATCGTCAGCAAAGCCGAGTCTGACACGCTGCGCTTCAGGTGTATCATATCGAAAGCAGTTCGCCGCTGTGACCCCAACCTGTCGTACCACTCGATATTAAAGCGATTAGCCAACGCAACCCTGTCGGTACGAGAAGTTGGCGCCCCGAAGCCATCTACACTTACTACGAAGCTTGCCAATGCACAGAAAGTCTCGAACGATAGAAAAGGTGAAAGTTCTGCGTCATGATAAACGGTTTTACCGAGTCGAGTCACAAAACTTGCAGGAAGTAGCAGAATTAGCAGCGACGTCTTGTGCAGAAGGCATTCGCGTAAAGTGCGTCGAGAGAGCTTATATGAACCGCCCTTCCTCCCCGTTGTTTTAGACGATGTCCTTGGCGACATTTGTGGAAGAGTTTGATCTACAGGATTCGGTTAGCGACACAACTTCAGCAAGAGAGATCTGGAAGCGCTTAGATGGCGAGGGCTTTATCAAGCGTCGCTCCAAAGCTATTGTAGTGCAGAAGTCGCCCTGGCTGAAACCCGATCCTACTGGTGCTGACTTTTGCTTTTCAGAAGTTTTTCTCTATGTTCCGTGGCGATCCCTGGATGACTTGCCAACTACAGATGTTGAGTGCATAGGAATTTGTTTTTGCGAACAGGAAACGCAGCTAGACAGCAAGCTGAAGCATGCAGCACACGAAAAATTGCTCGCCAGCAAAAGATGAACTTGCTAAAGAACTCGCACGAGTCTACTGTCCTCTTTACACTCCCACCTTCCCAATACGTTTTTGTTACTAGTGCTAAAAACCACAGCTCTCGGATCGAGCCTGAAACAAGTACACCTGACGCTCATCAGTCAAACGCGAAAATGGTATGGCATTCTACAATTACTCACTCGATGTAGTAAAAAAGCTACAGACTTTCATAACTTGTGTCTAAAGCCGTGGATAAAGGAGAAAAATGATGCTCGCAAGTACGGCTGAGTGTTTCGAGACAATGCGATTGCTAACTCTCAATACCGGTATCCCATAGACGACACCGATGATCTTGCTGGTGTGCAAGAAGTGATGATCGATTCACAGTGGATCCCATTCTCACTTGCAATGAAGCAATCGCGGAAGCGCTATTTGTCTGAATTTGTGTGGATTGGTTTGTGCGTTCATCAGCCGAATCATAGCTGAACCCCAGGAACATGCAGAACTGGGCCAGCTCAAACTCTTGTGGACGCTTTCGTTCTTTTAGTCCTCGGAATTGTTGCGCCAACACTTGAACCATATCAGTCAAGTACGACATTTGATCATTGCCATCCCTTTCCAAGGTGTGATCCTACATATACCTCCGTGCTCTTCCTCCATACAGTGGTCGACTGCGCTGGACGATCCACCTGAACGCGATTATCATTATTACAGAGGTGTCACCCACAAACCTCGGTAGTGACGGAATCACCACACACCACGGTGTTTCTTCTTCACTAATAAGTGAAGTAGCTCGAGATCGTTCACTTGCGACGAGAAGGTTGCGTGCCGTACCGTTAGTAGCGCTAATCACGACCGGAAGACCTAAAAACGGAACACATTACGCATCGATCGAATTCGCTTCTCGCGCTGTTCACGTTCAGCACCGGCGTATGAAATCCCCACACGTGGAAACTCGTCAAGAAAAAAACGCAGGGCTTGCTTCGACGATCCGGTGCTGCTTTCACATCGCCGAGCGTAGCCTCCCCTGAAACTATCTTCACCTCCTAGTGCAGCGACGATGAATGCATACAACTTCAGGCTCGTCGCCTCCCGGAAATCACTAATACATCCATCGTCCATACCCGCCGTATCTTCCTTAATACATGCCTTGAAAGTTGCTGTCCAATTATCGAATGCGCTGTACACAGGCTGCACCTTTCCTTCGGCGACGTGCACAGCACGTAAAACACGTCGAAAGCTCCGTTGGCTTGCAGATTAAACGCCACTTGCGTCATGCCAGTGCCGGACGAATTCTCCAGGAGGACGGACGGCATCGTCGTACCCTCACGCCCGTTCACATCCGTGAGAGTCTTCACCGCCTGCTCGACCTCGTCGGAGTCTTTCAGAGTCTGTGCAATACCGCGGTACATCTGGATCTCCGTGTTCGGCTCGATACCAATCGGCCACTCGCGACCGAGCGGAGACTTCACTAGGATGTGTAGGACGTTTGACGGGGTATCGGTTTTGAAGACCTCTGAAATCAACTCGACGACCCTCGAGTTGATCGCGGTCATCGCTCACCATGTCGCGAATCACCAACGGAATCTTCCAGATTCGCATCTTCTGTCGCATAGCGTGATCGGGTATCAGCCACGCGCCGCCCTCGGTCTTCGCCAGAAAGAGTTGCAGGTCCATTGCACAGACGACAACCAGTCCTCCCGTGATGGTGATAGCCACGGTAATTATATCCAGATGATCTTGAAGGTCTAAATCGTGCGGACGAACAATCGATCGCTCCATCAATTGTCCTATAGACGTGACGGTAAATATTGGCTGTCCGCGGTAGTAGTGCCTACATTAAAACGGAATTTAATGAATTTCTCGAAAGTTGTTTCCGTAGTATGAACCTCTAAAAATATGAACATGGCATCACCACAGGAGCCAGGTGCAGGTCCTGTCGGCGATCGACCAGATCACGAAGGGGTGCGGCAACGGCCAGCTGCATGACGAGCATTAAGTGTCGTTGGTTGCAGGCACAGCACTTGGCCCGGACCACTACAATCACCGGGTAGTGACTGCAACCAAGTTGAAGCGCAAGTGACGCCTCAAGATCGGACGCGGGAGGACACGACGAGCGGTGCCAAGGACGAAGACATCGGCAGGAGAGACGACGTACTGGGGAGACGAGAGGTCAGGAGAGACCGAGGACGGAGAGGGGCGACGAAGTGAGCAGCGAAGGCGAAGCCGAAGGAAGCATTGTTTATGGTTTAGTATAGGCACAGGTACATGTACAGGTACAGGGCGTCGCAGTGAGGGCTCTGGTGCTGCGGTAGGGCCGAACAACCCTCAGTCTCAATTTGGGCGGGTCGTGCTCAGATAAAGGGACTAAATACATCTTGATTTTGCCTGTCAATCATAGTGACTTCGAACGTGAACCTTGAGGGAAGCCTGACACTAAAAGAGAGTTTGAACTGCATGGCTAGCGCTTAGGCGAACGGATGGGCTCGGGCAGCGGATTAATACCGTTGGGGACAGGTGGGGGCTCGAGTGCGACTTCTCCCTGGTCGTGTGTGCTATGAGGACGTCATCTGTGTGCCAACGTCTTCGGGGTGCGATCAATGAATGCACGTGGGTCCGTTCTGCAGGAAGCAGCCAACAGCCTAGCCAGGGGTGAGGTGCCGACAACGCTTCCACTCGTAAGTTGTCTCCGTTGGTCCCCTGCGCGGTACTGAGAGCGAGAGGGGACCCTACGTCAAAGTACTGAGTGACGTATGCGTGCGTTGAAGTGCCTGGTTCATATTACTATTACGGCGATCCCGGGTCGGATCGGTTCGTGTGTCTGCCGGCTGCCCAAGAAGAGTGCTAATGCCCGTAGTCGCTAAGGTGTATCCACAATGTATACAACAAGATGTTAGATTTTTCAATTGAACTTTGATTTGTGTTTACTGCGTTGTACCTTGCATCACGCGAGCTAACCTAATTAGCTTTCAATGCCGTACAACGTGCGCCTTGACGCTTCAGTGCATACACCACGTCCGTGCACGTTATCGTCTTCCTTCCCCTGTGCTCCATATAGGTAATGGCGTCCTGAAGCAGGCTCCGAGAAAGACCCTCAAAACAGCATGAGTCTCATGGTAGATCAGGCCTGAGATTCGAACAACGCCTGCGCGAGGAGCCAGACGCCTGATAGCCGGCCGGGTAATTCCCAGAATATTATCACGAATGACTTTTTTCGGTGCCGCTTCGCTCCACCTGCACCATGCCCTTGAGCTCCCATTCCCCGTCCTGACATACCAAAAACTACATTCGATAAAGTAAAAGATTTATGAAAAAATAGGATCGGCACGGTTAACATACTGCTTAAATACGTTAGGTGGGATGGCAGCACGAACACTTGTGATCTTCAAAGAGAATTGCAAAGTATGAAAGTATGGCATCGTGTTTGCACTTCAACCAGCGTTTCAAAGGTAAGATTGAAGGGATGTGACTTGGGCCAACATTCCTGGTAGCACTTTGTAGTCCGTTTCAACGCCTACAGAGAATAGCCAAATGGAATTTGGCTATGGAGACGAAAACCCTTCGTCAGGCGGTGCTCCGTCTGACGGAGCTCCGAACATCCACTCTCGTATTACGAGATAGGATTGCCCCACCTGAGTGATCAGCAGTGGGAGGCGTTGCTACGACTCTCGCGAGTCGTAGGCGAATCCACTGTGGCAGCAATGCTTCGCTCATTGCCGCCAAGTGAACACCATGTAGTCGTGGTCGACTACATGGAGAAGGAGCAACAGCAGAAAGAGACTTCTGCTGTTCCACGTTTTGAGTCATTGAAGGTGTCAGTGACTCCGTGCTCTGGTGGCTCGAACGAGCCACTATTGCGCTGGCTCGTAGAGCTCGAGACAGCGATCGCTGCCCGACGGATCCGGGATCCATCGCTACAAGTCGCTTACGCGATGTCGTGTCTAGCAGGACGTGCTAGACACTGGGCGTATGGCAGACGTCTTACGAACGGTACGTGCTGGAGCACGTACGAAGAGTTCAAGGAAGAGCTCAAACTCGCGTTTGGGCCTCCCGAGTCGGAGTTCAGGTCGAGAGCGGAGTTCCTCGACCTGAAGCAAGGCAAGCGCGACGTACTTGCGTACGCGCAGTAGGCTCGATACTTAATGTCAAGTATCGTGAACCACCCCATTGATGAGGCGACACAAGTTGTCACCTTCATGAAGGGACTTAGAGATGGGCCTGTGAAGACCTATCTCTTCCGAGAGTACCCGAGCACTCTCGAGCAAGCCATCCGACTTGCATCGCAGGAAGAGTTTAGCTTGAATCAAGCTAAACTTCACGCGGACACGCCAGGGGCGCCGCGTCCGCGACCGAGGCCCAGGGGCGGTCCAGAACCCATGTACCTATCAAGTGCGTCTGCTGGCAGGTAGCTGACGGACCCGCGTAGAAGAACGCAGCGGTGTTTCCAGTGTGGAAATACCGGCCACTACGCACGCGAGCGTGTAGCATGCCCAAGGCCTGCTACTCGCGGTACGTCGTATCGTGCCAACGGTGATCGTTGTTTTACAGTTCGGCCACAAAAGTAAATGTTTTAAAATAAAATGATCGTTATACACATTTTACAAATGTAAAAAACACCCACAAGCGTTGGCCATTGGCTTTCGTACACTATAAGCAGTTCCTTTTTTGTCGATGAGCTGTCCTGCTCCCCGTTTTTCTATACTAAATGATGGACTAGTTTTCAGGGGCTTCGTCAAAGAGCTATCCCCCGGTCTGGACAATATTGACTAATCGTATGATAGTCAGACGCCGACCAGCACTCCTCCCGACTAAAAACCGGCGACCGCGCCCCGCCAGCGCGTCTCCCTCACCACGCAGCGCGTCTTCCGACTCGGACAGCAGCGAGTGCCCCAGCCGGCGGCTCCTGGCGGTGCTCTCGCTCCGCCAGGAGCCGCCGGCTGAAGGCAAAACACTATGGCGCGGATGATAATATTATATTGCTTCATGTCGCTGCTCTAATACATATTTCTGCTTGCAGGCTAGCCCGAGGCTGATAGCTGGGGTTGATATTGTTGGCTGTGACGAGGGACGCGGCGGAAGGAGCTGCGTGACTCACGAAGTCTGCGAGCAGCACTTGAAGATTGCCTTCCGTGCTGAGGTGGTCTATGGGACCGAAAGGGGTTGACCGGATAGCTTAACCCTTTCGCGAGCCACCTTTCTAAACTATACTATACAAACTATGCATACTTCTTATCAAAAGGAGTCAAAATGACCCCTTTTGAGAGAGGGATGGATCACTTCTACTAAGTACGACTCGCCACAACACGACCACACCGTGGCATTTTTTGCGGTTGGTTCGTGGTTAAAGGAGGCAAAATGCCCCTTTCTACAACACTCGGTGATTGGACGATAATCCAGACCAGTTTTGATTGGCCAGTGTAAGCCAATCAAAAAGGTCAAAAGTTGACGAAAATGTGTACATCCTGCCAGACATCCTATCCCTGATTAGGGTATCAGGCTTTCATGCATAGCCAAGACAAAATCTCGCGCCACGCATCCGGCCGAATTCGCGCCACCACGATATTGGTCCGAGGTTGCGCATGTCCGCCCATGCTAACGCTTTGGGAGGAACTGGGTTCCGGTGGAAAGTCTAATGAGCGTGGTTACGTAGTTCAAAGTGCTTGCGATAAAGGAGCATGCGTTATGCAAGCCAGTACTTGATTTGATTTCACAAGGTTTCTGAACCCGTGCTTCTATCTTAGTTTTAGTATGCTTTCATGCTAGGTGGGTAAAAGCTTTGACTCACTATGCTATAGAAATGCTGTACTAAGACCCACAGATCTATATTCAGTCGTGTCTGATCGATATACATTGTAGCACTTTGTAATATTTTGAAAGAAAGAGATATCGTCAGACTTAATATCATTGCTAGACGACCTCCAAACCGTTCATTTCCCGATTTCCCGCCCTTCACAAATGCCGCCAAAACGCGTGCTCAAGCACACGGTACCTCTTCAGCGGAAGCGTCGGCAGACCCGCAGTAACGTATCTAGCAGCGAAAGCACTCGTTGGACAGCTTCCCTTGAGTTTTCAAGTGTTTGGAAGGAACTAAAAGCCGCTGGATGGACCTCAAGACCGCCCTCTAGTCGCAGTCTTGATACCAGATACCGGTATGTTTTCCTGACGGTAATGCTAGAGGAAAAGAAGGCGAAGACTTTGTCCTCGGAGAGGAAGCCGTATTGGCGCACTACGTGCAGCTCGGTGAGTCGAAATTAATCTTTGCTAGACTCACCCAGGATATGAAATAACGCTTCTGAATGCATTATTGAAAGCGTCTAAGGGAGGTGACACGTACGCAAGGGCTGATGGAAATGGCGGTCCTAGCATTAGCGAAATAAACGTTGGTAGTGCCAGTGGTCCTGGCGGTGGTGAAGTTGACGGTGGTGCCGGGTGTCTTGACGGTGGCTCAATAGTCGTCGGTGGCTCAATAGTCGTCGGTGGTATCAGTGGTCTTGATGTTGGTGCGGTTGTTGGCGGTGGTGCCTGCGGCTGTAGCGGTGGTGGCCCACTTGGCGTTGCTAATGGTGGTTCCAGTAGTCTGGACAGTGGTGCCCGTGACGTCGGTGGTGAAGTCAGCGGTATGGTTAGCTTAATTGACGTTAGTAGTAGTGTCCAAGGTCTTAGCGGTGGTGCCATTGACGTCGGTGGTAGTGTCCACGGTCGTACCAGTAATGGTGGTTCTAGCGATCTAGACAGTGGTGCGATTGACATCGGTGGTAAAGCCAGCAGTATTGCTGCTTGCGTTAGTGGTCGTGCCCGTCGTCTGAACGATGGCACAATTAACGTTGGCAATGGTGGCTACAGCGGTCTGACCAGCGGTGTGATCAAAGTTGGTGATGGTGCCAGTGGTCTGGGTGGTGGCGCGATTGAGGTCGATCTCGGCGGCGAAGGCATTGAAATTGTCGACGGTGGAATCGGTGTTGACGTTGGCAGCAGCGATTCCGATGCCAGTGTTATTGATGTTGATACCTGTCTCGACAGCGGCAGCAGTAGCTATAGAGATGATGGAAGTGATACCGAAGGTGGTCGCAGCAGTAACGACAACGAAAGCAAGGATACAGACGAAAATCAGGCCGAAGTCGAAGGTCTGACGAGACCCATACAGCGTTCTACTCGTGCTATCGGTCGTGGCAGGGGCGCGGCAGGGAATGTAGCCGGGGTCGCGTTTGTCGTAGTGTTAATGCGGACAATTGCCTTACAACGCCAGAACGTAAGCAATCTGATCGAGGTCTTGGCATAGGCCGGGGAAGTAGCCGTGGCAGAGGTAGGGGTCGTGGCAGGGGTCGTGGCAGGGGTCGTGGTAGGGGTCGTAGCATAGCTGATGAAGACACTCTCGAGGCCTTGACGCCAGCAAGAACACCACCGCCACCGATTCAAAATATTTTCGTGCACAAGATGGTGGCATTTTCTCCTGCCAAAGAACCGTGGATGTTGCTGTGTACATATGTGTTGGCATTGCTTTCATTGTTGGCCGCGTGTGTCGTTTGGTGAAAATATCTAGAAGCGTGTCACGTTTTGAAGTTATCTGGCTGGATAGCCAATTCCATAATGCTATTGAGCATCTCACAGTAGCAACGTTCAGCGTGGAATTGAAAACTATCAGGCACTGACACGACTTCCGGGGAAACCTGCATGGCGTGAGTTGATGGAGGGGCTTGTTGATAGAGAAATAAACTTGGACGCTCCATTGGATGATTTGGAAACGGCGTCTGACACTGAGAGGTACGAGGCGTATCAACCCGAACACTATCTACCAGCAAGTCTAGCAGAAGTAGAGGCTATTAAAAGTATGCGATTTGAACCAAACAGAGAAGTTGAAGCCCCGGACGACTTGTACGAGCACCCGGACGGGGAACGACTACGCGTTTGCTGTCGGAATACCGGCATATATTTGCACACTCGGCATCGTCGAGCTTCTTTGCTTACATTTCAATTTATTTCTGGAAGCAACTCCTACTGGAGACGAATCGATATGCGGCACTCAAGCCTATCCGAATCACGAATCATTTTACAATGGACAAACTGATGACTTTTCTTGGCGTTATGTTCTATATGAGCTTGACTGATCAGGGCGAATATGCGAACTACTGGGGACCACAGACGGAGGATGCTATTTTTGGTGGTGCGAACACTGGTCTGGACAACGTGATGAGCCTTAATCGTTTCAAGTTGCTACGGCGTTGTCTAAGTTTTCGTGCTGATCCAGAAGCTTCGCTGGCACGGGATCCTGCAGCTAGAATACGACCGCTGCTAAACCTTCTCAAGTCCACTCGTGGTCGCTATGTTCAAGTTGGTCGTGACCTTGCATTAGACGAAGCAATCATCGCCTGCAGATCCCGACATGGTCGTCACCTCATTGTCTACAACCCACACAAGCCCGGTGGTAAGTACCACTTCAAGATGTACGTCGTCTGTGCTCAACCACCTGGATTGCACTAAATTACCGACTGCACTGCAATAATAGTGATATCGGCGACCGCCTCAACAACGTGGTGAGTTTGGAGGAGGTGCAGGCGATTCGGGAGGAGCTAGAAGCTGTGAAAAAGTGAAAATGCACGTACTGGAAGTGGTACGACCGTACTTTTACTCACGGCGTATTATCAACATGGACAACTATTATACAAACGTCCAATTATTGCTTGAGCTTCACTTGAAAGGACTGTACGGACGCAGTACTGTTAAAGGCAAGAGCCTGCACTTCCCGAAGCATGTCGTTTTAAGCAGCAAAGAGGCATCTAGAGGAGATCACCTGCAGGCAGTGGCGAAGGATCATAACATGCTAGCAGCTTCATGGTGCGACGGAAATATCGTTAGAATGGTGACAAATGCCGATGCAACTACATTTACGACTGTCACTCGGCGTGTTTGTCAGGAAATCGCAGTTTTCCAGCACCGTCGTGCATTCTACAGTACAACAAGAATATGCAAGGAGTAGACCGCTTGGATCAGATTCGTAGTCGGTTTTCGCTGACTGATGGACATTCATACAAGAGATGGCACAAAACAAATAGCATTAGCACTCGTGGATATCGCTCGCACCAACGCATACTTGACTCGGCGGCTTGCTATTGATACAACCAGCGAGCGGGATCCGCATCGGACTTTCGTGAGTCAGCTCGTGTCTGACCTTATATCGGGGAAGTGGAAGAGGCCCCTAGTGATGGTCAAATGGCTTTTGAAACAGCTTCATGGCGGACACAACTGTAGCAAGTGGTGTTGACACCACGCCCGCAAGTAGGAGCTGCGTTTCATGTGCAAGTATGCATTCACCGCAGAAGATGTGTAAATCCATGGTATCGAAGCAGATGTTTGCCGATGACGGTCAAAACGACGTCAGTGCATAGTTTGTAGATATAAAGACCGATATGACCGACTACTGCCTCACGCATACTGTGTGCCTTTGCCGCGCAGTACATCCACACGACGGTAAGGCCTACATGTGCCCGCAGCAAACGTGGACTTGCTGGGATAGGTTTCATCGGTTCTATTTGGTGAAGGGTGTATTTTCTGCGAAGGGGAACCTCTGCAGATCATCGCCATTCGTGAAGCAAATGCTTGCGGACAGAGCGCTAAAGAAAGCGGCCAAAGCGCGGGAGGAAGCGGCCGAAGCGCAGGGACAAGTGGACAACACGCAAACTCCAAAGGCCGATCGCGCAAATAATACTAATCCACCGACGACGTCTACCACATTGATATCATCGCCAGTCAGCAGTGAACCGCTTCGTCGAAGTAGGGTAGCACGAGAAATAGATTTTGTCAGCGAGACTACACTATAAACAACCCCTACTTTGCCCAAATGTCTAAGCGCGTCCATGTTGTCATGCTCGAGCTGCTTGCAGTGTGAGGTGTGTAGCAATATGTGTGGCACTATGATATTATATTGAGCAGATCATAGGAAGCCTAAGCCCTTGCCTAGAGTTCATAAATAGACTGCAAAAGGGCTAACTACGTCCATGGCGTCTTCATTCTCATGACACAGCGATCTTGATCTGGTGGCACGTGTGCTGTTAGTGCTGCAGAGACTGCGATTTAGTATCTTACCCAGCTACACGTTGACTTTGCTTATAGACGAAAATTGCAATTGGAGCCGCCTTCCAACTTACTCGGCCAAATGCCGTAGTTACGTGTGCCCATTTCGAGCAGAAAATGTTTCGACACGAAGTACGATGGCGAGGACAATAGTTAGACGAAGAAATAATCACTCGGGCTCGTGGCATACGACACAATTCCTCCTGCACGACTATCTTAGCAGCTTCGTCAAACAAGAATCGTTGAGAAAAATGATGGATGCATCTGGAAACGGCGGGCACGCAGACAGCGGAGTGTCCACGACGTCACCGTGAATGAGATGCACCTTCTGCAGTAGTGATAATTGTAGCTCATGTGACTTCAGACACTGAGAATCTCTAAGACAGAGGTCTTTCCTCTTTTCAATACCAAGACACCGTCCAACCCTTGTCTGCAGTGCAAACTGGGCCGCCACATTTCCTAAGTCAGCCCCCACATCAAGGAATACGTCGCACTTCTTCACCTCTCCAATGACATCGATGATGGCAGAGATACCTGACAGGAGCATTTCCCTGCATTCTCCTCCCTCTCGCCAGCTCTCTGTCGCTTATCCGCCGCTGTTACACCGCCATAAATAGCTTGAAGCGCCCCATCAACTTCTGCAGAGGTCATCAGGCGGAATTGGCCGTCACGGGTGGGGTGGCGTCTGTCGTCACTGGCACGACGTGGGGTTACTGAGAAGAAAAACGGAGGGAAACTTGCCAAAGCTCGGCCATACGTCCGCTTGAGCGCGCGAAGCCTGCTTTCCAGCTCTTGGGGTGACCGCTTACGCCGCATCTTTCGGGTCAGATCCTTCCAAACGAATCGTTTGCTTTGCGACTCATACTCGAGGGCGAAGACCACCAGTTTTCTATATTCTGCGTCTGAAAATGTGGTGCGCATCTTCAGGGAGGTGGGGAAGCTGGCATGAATGAAACTTTTGTATGAGATCATCGTCCATACAAAAACCTAATTCATATCTGCTTCGGTTGAGTGGTGGAAGCGTCCCGTTGCGAGGTCTAATGATAGGCTTGTCATGTGCTCGCCTGGTTTCTGCAGCATGTTTGCCTGTTTATCCACCATTAGACTTTGCGTCTCACAATATTTCACCTTTATCACACGGATTCAGCGGAATTTCTGGTTTCAGCTTCACTAATCGCTACAAATTTCTGGTTTATTAAACCTAACCCTACTTGACTCGTCGCTGTGATTGGCTATATTAAAACACGGTGCAATGAATTTCATGAAACTGTTCAAAGGAGCAAAATGCTCCCTTCTAGGGGTCATTTTGCATCACGTTTTGTGAAAACAGCTTAACGGGGCAAAATGCTCCCTTATGTGGCAAAAGGGTTATTTGCGTTGTAAATGTGTACATGTTACGCTCAGGCTCACAAGCATGCCACGTCGGATTCCTACCACGTCGCCTTCTGCGAATGAGAGACACATATGCAACCAAAATGGCTACAGTGGTCGGGGACCTTCGCACGTCCGATAATTCGCAAAAACGTCGCCACTCAGAACGGAACAAAGGCATTGTTCGCTGTTTGATGCCGCAGATGTGGAGGAGCAGTTTAGATATTAACTCTAACGACAAAATCCTTCAGCTCCACAATTTCGTTTCTGCCCTCTTCATCGTTCTCTCCACCTTCGAGCGCGGTTGTGCCTTCAGCATTGGGCGGCTGCTGTTCATCAGTCGCAGAGCGTTGCACTTCAGTTTCAGTAAACCCCATAACCTATAGACCTAAACGTAGCTCGAATTGTTTCCTCTGAAGTTGTCGCCCATACATCAACCATCCACGATTTATTTCCGTCCCGGCACTGGAATGGAGTCTGTGATTGACAAATTACTCATTTGAGCAACAGTCCAAACATTGTATAGAGACCGCGGTCTATCATTCAATGGCTTGTTGATTCCGACATCACATGGCTGTAGGACACATGTGTATCCACCCGGGATAATTTCTGCATCGGTGCCAACATCGTTTAGCCTCCTAATAAAGCAAGCTTGTTTGTGGCACTTGAATTCATCTAGCATCAAGAAGGACGACGGATGGCTAGCAGCATAAGGTTTCCGGACCTTCTCGAGTCAAGTCTGGCATCCACGTTCGTCCATCTAACACTTTTCTTAGCAGCAACCAAATACACCGTGTACCGAGCTATCACGTATCTCGAGGGCGTCAGTCAAATGGACGGCGGTGACACTAACGGGGACGCCAAAGCTCGCAGCACCTGTGTAGACAGAGACGAATATGGTGTGCTCGACCTATCTATCCAAGAGAACAGCAGCTCACCTGTGATATTCGAGCCAGCAGTGCACCAACAAGAGCCACCTCAGCTGGAGACAGACTTTAACCGCACAACAAGGCATCCACAGCATCCACAATGGCAAGTGGTAGTTTCTGTGGCCACAAGCTAGGTCCAAGGCTCCACTGTCGACATAGTTGGTGTCTCGATTCTAAGGTCACCGGCGTCCCGTTCGACGCCCACGGTCGTCCGAAACACAACAGCAGCTATGTAGATCTATTGCTACAAAAAATGTCGTTTTGTTGTCCTCGTCAAGCAGTGGGAACGAGCACAGCTCTATGACTTTTAACGCGAACTGCGATTTGTTGTTAGTGAGCAAAAGGCGTAATTTACCTCCTCAGGTGCATTGAACGTAACGTAAAAAGGCAAAATACGTGAGCAAAATGTGTCGATTTCACCAGAACACTTTTACGAAAACATAAAGTGATGGATTCTCAGAAAATAGCTTCAAATTTCAAATCGTCTTTTTAGACCATTTCCGAGTGGGAAGGACGAATTTCCTGTTTAATAAAACTGTCCCGACTTTAATGACCTCTGGTCGTTAAAGTGAACAATTGAAACAGTCAGAAATTCGAATGATGGGTGGTCATAATAACCTGGTGCGAGGCAAAAGCAAAAACAGCAGCACGACCAATTATCAACGCTTCCACAACCAATACGAGTTGTCGGAACCATTCTTCTTCGTGACAGCATGGGAGCACACGTACTGAGGAATTTCCTTCATCGCCTGTTCGTACTCTCCCTTAACTCGGAACGCCTTCAAAGCACGAGTACAGTTAGTTGATTTCCCTTCAAGCTTCCTGGTGACGACCGCCGTCATCAGATCGCTCACTGATACGATATCGTAGTCGCGCTTTAGTTCATTTGCGATAGCTAGGCCGATACCACGAATTTTTGTGATATCTTCATCACCGTGTGGCATGTCTGGAACGATTTCCTGTCGCTGAAAGTCCCCCACGAGCTCGTTTGGAACGACAAACACGAGTGCCACTCGTGTCGGATCATTTTTCACGCTCTCCAGCAAGCCGAGTTCCTCGATCACGTAAATCATGTCAGCAGCATTCACAGGGTGCGTCTTCGAAGTAGTCGTCTGAAACAGGATAAGGCACTCCTGCTTATTCCAATCATAGTTGTTCTCTGTGTTATCTTCCGGTAACTTCGGTAGGTAGAATGCGTCGATCGTCTTTAACATCTTCGACTTTGATTCGTGATACGGCCCAGTGGAATTCACCGACGGCGATATGATCGTGCTGTCAAACTTGTCGACTATGTTGCTGGCTTCGATCTGGACCGTTTCCGATTTATCATCTTCTTGCAGCGACAGTAACCGGAGCTGGCAGCCGCTTGCTAGCACTTCGTTCACTCTGATGTCGAACATCCACTTATAAATCAAGCTGGACGCTTGAAAACGACAGATTGACGAGAGCACGTTCTCCTGCTCCTCATCGCGATATGATGTATATAGTAGAACAAACTTTTGCATGACGTATGGAGATGCGAGCTGGAAACACCTTGACGTCTTATCCGTCACGCAAGGCACGTTGTGCACTAGATAACAGCTTGAGCTCGATCGATTCAAACCCAAAAGAGGTTTCGAAAATCATCAGGATCGATCACTGCAGTAATTGCTCGATCGAGTGTTGCGATCGGGTCTTTAACGTGGTCTGTATCTGAATTCAAACATTGACGTGCCACACCTCCAAATATCGCAAATCGTTCGTCAATTGCATCCTCCCCGATACCACGGCCAAGAGTGTGAGCAGCTTCTTGGAGCTCATCTCGTGTCCATACCGTTAGAATTCCAACTGAGTTGGACTCGTTCCAACCAAAACCGGTTTTGCAACGATATAGTTTTTTTAAATAACCTTGCTCAGTGTCCAACAATCCCCCATTCCGCTCTGCGTGCTGCGCGCTGCTGGCGCCCGTGCTGTGCTGCCCGCAGTTGGTCCTCGTGCTGGGCTGCGCTGCTGCTGGTCCTCGTGCTGGCCTGCGTGCTGCTGGTCCTCGTGCTGGGCTGCGTGCTGCTGGTCCTCGTGCTGGGCTGCGTGCTGCTGGTCCTCGTGCTGGGCTGCGCTGCTGCTGGTGCCCGTGCCCGTGCTGGGCTGCGGGGCTGCGTGCTGCTTGTTCTCGTGCTGGGTTGCGTGCTGCTGGTCCTCGTGCTGGGCTGCGTGCTGCTGGTCCTCGTGCTGGGCTGCGTGCTGCTGGTCCTCGTGCTGGGCTGCGTGCTGCTGGTCCTCGTGCTGGGTTTCGTTGAGCTGCGTGATGCGAGTTGAGTGGTGCTATCGACATATCCTCAAATGCCCTTTGCTATTCTATCGGATGAGACTAACCCAATGCAGTTTGTTTGCTAGTGCCGTGTATGTGTTAAGTTTGCATTTAGATAAATCGAAGGAAAGGTGGAAGGGCCGTCACGGGCGTTGGATCGACTACGTCGCCATCTGAGTAGCGCTCGCGGTACTGGTCAAGAAGCCGGTTAAGGTGGCCCGTTTTATGAAGTGCACGCATGGCTTTGACAACGGATCCAACAGCTACAGCCTGTGATCCCTGAGCCGCCAGATATTGCAGCGTCTGCATTTCGGCCTCAGCTCCAAGTGCGTGGACTTCAGCCTTGTATCCTGGCGAGGAAGCGTCGAGCTTGAACCCCGAAGGTAAGCAAATCATCATGTACGCCACTGCGTGCCTGGACTCATGCAGAGTGGCCTTGCTAACTGTCGATGATTCGTACATGCGTGGCACAGCAGTGAACCACTCGAACCAGACTGTAGAGAGCGCCTTTGAAGCACGTTTGCGTGCGCGTTTTGGCTGCCCATCCTCTGCCTCGTCGCCTGGCTGTTCTATAGTGTTGTGCGTATGTTTGTCAATAGATCCTGTGTTTGCCTCCAAAGCCGCGATCCGTTCCTCCACGCGTGTCTGTCGAAGCAACAGCTCATCCAGTTGCTTTGACACCTTATCAAGGACACTAAGAATGGTGCGTGGCATTTCATTTGTTGTGTCTCTTTTGTCTTCAGCAAGTGGATGAAAAGCATCGCGGAGCGTGAATGACCACGCCAGCAGCTCTGAGGCACGGATGTCAAGCACGCCAAGGGCTTCATGAATACGAAGCACGTAGGGGCTGTCTGAGCGGTGGCGTTCCATCTCCGGGTAGTGCAGGATGATCGTCGCCATGAAGACTTCAAGCACCTGCGCGTCCAGGTTCCAGGCCGATTCCGGAAATCCATAGACAGCAGCAAACAGGATATCCTGCAAGCTTGTGACGCGTGAGCGGACAACGCCTTCTAAGGCAGAAAGGTCAGGTAATCGAGCGCCTGCCTGAGGATTCCACCCACTCAACTGACGTGCCACTTGTTGATCTTCGTGTGTTGTGTTCAACATATAGGAGAAGGCCTTGCTCACGCGGGACATATTCCAGCCTCCTCGCTCTACCACCCAGCTGGGACTAATGCGACTGTCGGAGTTCGCGTGCATTGCCCCACCACGTCTAAAGGAATGAGATGTAAGCACATTCGTGAGCCCACTCTCCTTTGCTGCTGGCATTCTACTAACCGTGACTAATAGTCGATTGATATAGGCTTGGGCACCGGGTGCCGTCGCAGTTGGTCTAGGCTGTGCGGTCGCATTGGTCAGTGACTCGTTAAGCTCGCGGTCTAACAGTGCAACCAACCCAAGATCACCATCCTCATTTTGTGTACCTACTGTCGACAGCGAGGGGCGGCAGCAAACTGCGGGAATATGCGAGATCCAGGAGCAGGTTGTAGGGCGAGTGCCACAGCAAGCACGTGAAGAGGGCACGTGAAGGGGTCGGTGGGATCTTTAAAGAGCGAGATTCCTTGTGTGAGGCAGTCTTCAGGCGCTTAAAGCGGAGAAATGTCATGCCGCCTAGCATAAATAGATAGTCATATTAAAAAATGCAAGCACAAACCGAAGTTTCATAGCATTCTTACCAGGATAGACGCACAACTGGGCTTTCTCCAGTTGTTCTGCCTCCGAACCTCGACCGTAGAGGTACCACATTATAGCCACCAGTGCCGCATCAAGATAGTCCGAGTTGGCAGAGGCGTGTATATAGAGAGCCGAGATTATTGTCTTTAAATCCTTCTTAGTGCACGGTGGGGCTTGTTTAGTGACTCCCTGCTCTGGCCTCTTTTCGCAGAATCGATCTAGAGTAGATAGCATCTTTTACAGCTTTTTCGATACACACTGGTTCTGTTGTGGATAGAGATCCGCAAGCCAATTCTTGACATTACCAAAGTAGGAGAGGACGGTATTTTTTGATAGTGCTATCCCTTGTCTTCCAACTTTTTCACTAGAAACCACCCGTATTGATCAAGAATCACAAACAAACTCTTACCTGTATTGTCGTTAGCTATTCGATCGATTGCTTCTCCAAACGTCATTCCGTTCTTAAGAAGAAAGTCCTCGAAAGATTTAATAGCTGTAGCCCTGCTTCGTTGACTGTTTGCTGGGACTAGAGTTGCCACATACATGGCTTCAAGCCGTCGAAAACCAGAGTGATATGATGGTGGTTAAAAACCTATGAATATTTTTATATTTGTAATCGACTTCGGTTTTGTAACGCATACTCGATATCGCGTGGACGGTTCCAACCGGCTATTGTTGGAATGGGCAGAATTGCAGTTTGAGGCTTCAGGTCCATCTAATTGGATAAAAATGTTGACGTAAGATGTTTCTATTGGTTATAAATGAATATTTCTCAAAGTACTTCATTTTTACTGGCTGGAATATGCAATACAAAATCAAGGGTTGTTACTTCGGGTTAGAACGGCAACGATATGCTGCCATACCGGCATGTAGAGGTCACAAAGAAGTTTTCTCGAGTATCTCAACCAGTTGTTGTCGAGTCCAGAGAAAACTACCATTTGGCCATCATCTCGAACCCTGTCTGGTGGACCGTCGCACAAGTAGATCACCTTCTTGTGTATTCGCCTCGCTTCCGAAGACAATGAATCCACGGCGTCTTCAATTTGTTTATCGGAGCCTTTCAATGACAGTCTCTTGCCACCCCTGAAAATGGAAGCATGTTTCAATATCTGACCGAAAAATGCCATCGCGAAAACCCACATATCGGGGTGTTCCTTTCGGTATCGTTCACAAAAGTACACGTAGAATATCGACTTGCCGATACCTGTACGAGCGACGGTCTCGAGCGAACATGTCAGTCAATACCCAGCCTCAGGTGCGCTACAATCTCGGTAGCATCTATAGGACAGGACCCACCTGGTGTACCCGTCACCGTGACACAGTCATCTTCTGGTAAGAGTTTCTCGACGAGCTGGTAGTAGTCCGGGTAGCACTCGCGCACGTAGTAGAAGTCCCCGCCCTTATCCTTATGTGCCAGCGGTACTGGTGGCAACTTTGCTTTACTCTTCGGAGCGGGCACTGCGGTCTCTTCCACATCGTCCTCTGTGTCTTTGCCATCCCTTGAGCGCTTCCCCAGCATATTGGTGATTGAAAAGGATGGTACCGGTATGCAGAATCTGATTGCTTTACTCTTGTCAGAATCCATCATCATCTTTTGCGCTGTTGAACGTGTTCAGTCAAACGCACAGATTGATAGATTCTGATAAAAGCTAACAAATTCTGTTGCATATCGCTCCTTTCATGTCAATCCAGCGCTAGCATGCTGGGGAAGCACTCAAGGGCGGATGCTGAAGACTTCACAGAGGACGTGGCAGAAACCGCTGTGGTGCCCGCTCCGAAGAGTAAAGCAAAGTTGCCACCAGTACCGCTGGCACATAAGGATAAGGGCGGGGACTTCTACTACGTGCGCGAGTGCTACCCGGACTACTACCAGCTCGTCGAGAAACTCTTACCAGAAGATGACTGTGTCACGGTGACGGGTACACCAGGTGGGTCCTGTCCTATAGATGCTACCGAGATTGTAGCGCACCTGAGGCTGGGTACTGACTGACCTGTTCGCTCGAGACCGTCGCTCGTACAGGTATCGGCAAGTCGTTGTTCTACGGATACTTTTGTGAGCGGTACCGAAAGGAACACCCCGACACGTGGGTAATCGCGATGGCATTTCTCGACCAGATACTGATGCGTACTTTTATTTTTCGATGGCAAGAGGCAGGCATTGAAATGCCCTCGGGAAATATTGAAGACGCCGTGGATTCATTGTCTGCAGAAGCGCACCAACTAAACAAGAAGCTGCTCTACTTGTTCACCGGTATTACGGATAGGGTTCGAGTTGATGGTCAAATGGTAGTGTTTACGGGCCCCGACGAAGAGTGGTTGAACTTCTCAGAGGAGCTAAATTGTAATCTCTACATGCCACTATGGACACGCGATGAGCTCCAAGAAGCCGCCCAGGTGCTTAATTGTGGTATCGAGAAAGATGTGATTGACGAGCGGTTCGCGATATTTGGAGGTGTGGCACGTCAATGTTTGAATCCAGATGCAGAAAGACTCTATCGGTACACTGGATCGAGCGGTCGGAACAATTTTTAGTCCACGTGGACTCCGTTGTCTTATCACAGGATCGAAACCACGTCCGCATGGCATTCATTAGTCCATTGGATGCCATGCAATGATGGAAGGAACTATGTTCGTCAACTTGCATCTCCGTACATTACACAGAAGCTTTCAAGGCGGCTACTCCAATTCAACGTGAACCAACTAGAAGGCCTGCGATTGACACTTCGCAAGGCTCCAGAACAGAACAGCTTTTAAAATGCTGCTTGAGGTGAGAGCGCACGAAGTGCTTACCAGCGGCTGCCAGCTCCAGATGCGGCTATTGCAAGAGGGCGATAAAATGGAAACGATCCAGATCGAAGCCAGCGACATAGTCGACAAGTTCGACAGCAAGATCATATCGCCGTCGGTGAATTCCACTGGGCCGTATCACGAATTAAAGTCGAAGATGTTAAAGACGATCGACGCATTCTACCTACCAAAGTTACCGGAAGACAAGTCAGGCAGCATTGCTGATTGGAATAAGCTGGAGCGCCTTATCCTGTTTCAGACGACTATATCGAAGACGCACCCTGTGAATGCTGCTGACATGATTTACGTGATCGAGGAACTCGGCTTGCTGGAGAGCGTGAAAGATGATCCGACACGAGTGGCACTCGTGTTTGTCGTTCCAAACGAGCTCGTGGGGACTTTCAGCGACAGGAAATCGTTCCAGACATGCCACACGGTGATGAAGATATCACAAAAATTCGTGGTATCGGCCTAGCTATCGCAAATGAACTAAAGCGCGACTACGATATCGTATCAATCAGCAATCTGGTGGCGGCGGTCGTCACCAGGAAGCTTGAAGGGAAATCGGCTAACTGTACTCGTGCCCTGAATATTGTCCAAGTCATGAGAGACATCGCGCGCTCAAGCCGAGCACCGGGGCTGGTGGAATGGAAGGTGATGAATGCAATTCCTCAATACGTGTGCTCGTTGCAGCATCACGCCCAGACCTGAAAAATGCCGACGACTAGCTTTGTGGTTGCTAGCAGATATCACTAATTTCGACTTAGATCGCTGTTTGTAGACACCGCTGCTCACCACAACGCAGACTGTGCGGGGGTTCATGGCACTTGCAGAGCTCCTTTTGCTGAAGTCAGGCTTTTTGAGGCTCGTATACATTCAGGGATGAGAGCAATTTCAATTACGGCGTAAATATTTTATGAGATGCACTAATAGACTGTCGTTTGCGATGTCATGAAAGATGAGTGAAGACTCGTCGATGCCTCTAGGCTTTCTCTATCGCTTAACCTCATGTCATTTATCTTCAAGGAGCTACATTGCGATTAACGCGTCTTTGAAGAAGACACCACCCGGCTTATTTTCGCTTCGAATAAATAGTGAGCTGTAACGGAGGACTACCCAATCGCTAAAGTTACTGTGCCTTGCCAAGTGCTGATATATAAAATTTGTGCCGCATTTTCTCTCTTGCCTCGCCAGGTAAAATTTAGGCAAGTAAGCGATTCAATCACTGAAAAGAATGTCAGGTTGCATGTTCATGGAGTTCATCTAATGTTCTGTTCGTTAGGTGATTACAAGTATGTCTCCCTTGACGATTCCCGACGTCACTCCTTTGGACTGAAACAGTCCTGAATATTCATGCCGCAGATGTGAAACATTTAATTGTTTGCCTAGCTTCGTTGGTTGAAGTAGCTCTTGATGTCGCTTGGAATTGTTAGTTGTCGTGTCCTACAGCGCTGCGTTTTCAACCAGGAGCTTTCGTAACACTGACCACAGACTGTCGACAAATATAAAGGTCTGAGTTCATCTCTTTGTATTGCTAATTTGGTGAACCATGTAACTACATTCAGTATGTTCTTCCTTCGCGCTAGATAACTACGTATGTATATTGATGTCGTGTGAGTAAATAAGATGAATCATGTGCATGAAACTATTTGCCAAGAGCTGCGATAACGCCTAGCGCCAGAGCTTTTCAAGTGGGCTAGGACTGTTTGCTCCGCTTAGACGGCGATGGTGCCGTAACGCGATCGTCCGGATGCAGTCGGCGCTCTTCGTCCTGCAGTTCTAGAATCCGCTTCCCCTTGTAAAACGCCTTCCCAGCACAGCCAGAGGACAGGCTGGCGCTGCGGTGCAGTGGGCTGTGGTCCGTCGGGGCTTGTCTGCCGTTCATGGCCGGATCGCTCGAGTACCCGCTATCTCGTCGCTGGGCCGACTGGTGCAGCATGTGGTCTTCACTAAAACTCCTCACTCTCAGAGCAGCACTAACTGCCGGCGGAGGGACCGTCGTGTCTATCGCTGGTACGTGCCACGAGTCGGGCAGCTTCCGTTTGCTGCCGCACGCCGTTCTGGGGGTGGGAGGGAGCCCTTTACCGTGTGAACTCACTGGCGACGTGGTCGTCGCGGGCCGCAGCACCGGCCCATCGAGGTCGTGGCGTCGAGGGCTGATGTTGCTGCTGTGTTGACGAAGTCGGTGGTGTAACTTCTGCGTCGGCGTGCACGGCTTGATGCCCGCCAGCGCCGCCCCTCCTGGAACCTGTGGCTCACACTCACGGGCAGCGGCCGCGCGATGGGCAGCAGCGTCATGTTCATCTGCACGAAGTTCCACGTGGCGTTCTCGCTGCGCGGCGGCGTGTTGAGCACCGCCTCGTTGGCGCACAGCTCCATGGGCTGGTCGTCGCCCGGTCTGCCGTTCTCCATGGCGTCAATGGCTCGGGACCGACCCTACTGCCAGAGTGAAATCTTAGGATTGCGAAGGGGTTTGGAAGAATTGTAAGCGACGCACTGGGTGCAGACGCAGTTGGCTGGCGATCGAGCGGCTTTCTGAGCTTTGGCGTCCGGAAATCAGATCAGGGAGGCACGAGCGAGGGGCATCGACAGGCTGTCTGGTGAGAGCTGAGGTGGCGGCGACGCGGCGATATGCGGAATGCTTCCCGAGGTGGAGCTCTTGCGGTCGCAAGGAGCTTCTCGATAGCCCGTCGGCTAAACTTGGCGGGAGAAGCGCTTTTAAGCTATTTCGCTACGGAATAGCGGGCCAACTTCAACGAGGAATGGCGCGGTCTGAATAGATGCAGGAAGGCATTACTGCAGAGTTGGGCAGGCCATTTATATGGCCGGCCGTTGAAGGACAGTCCTGGGGTGGGCGGAAGTTTTCGTAGGTTTCAAGCACCAGATAGGTGGTTGGCACCGTTGCCGGAAGCTGTTGCCTTGCACCGATGTGCAAGTGGGCGAAGGCCTATCGGAAACGAATCGTGAAGTCGCTAACGGTAGCAAGCGCAAACTGAAGCACATCTCGGCCACTTCAGAAAGTCGGCATGCAATACCAGGCTGTTCGATTATCGAGCAGAAGTGCAGCTCGTCGATGGCAACGCTCGTTTGGCCACAAAAATTTAATGTGAATCCTCTCTTTGCCTAAAGTATCTTCTCAACTTTGACCAACGTGAAATACAGCGTCCTCGCATCGTGTAAGCGAAGCTGTCATAAATTGAATGAAATGGCGCGTATCAACTCCAGCTATTTTCGACTGTCCTGTATGCGTCCAGCAGCATAAGAATCCACGGCCAGCCTTGCAATTATAGCAACTTACAGACGGATTCCGCTTCCCATTCAAGTTGCACCAAACCTATCCTCTCGCTTCATCAACAACACTGTTTTGAACGTGTGCAATAGTTCGAGGTAGCTCGTCGATCATCTTCACCAATATGCACCGAACGGTTCATCAGCTCATGACAGCAGCAGCAACGGCATTAAGCCTGTCAGCTACAAACGACATCGGATACATACGCGGCATCGTTCGATCGCTCGAGCAGCTTGTAGACGCATTGCAGACAAGAGCCCAACTAGCTGGTAACCAGCGTGATTAAAAGGGTATCGGATTTAATAGGTCTCGCAGCTTATACCTATACTCGTGCGTCAATCCTGATAAACCGATATGACAGGGTATCAACAGGCAGCGGTAGTCCTACTAAAGCGATCCAATTCCCACAACCGAACAACAGCCTACAAACCCACACCACTTGTGCTCTGTATGCCTCGGTCGCAAAAAGCAGATCGGAATTAAAGCTCAACAGCTCACTTCCTCCCCCAAT